>JAXIUT010051513.1:0-10854 GCA_035586675.1 Eurytoma californica | reverse complement strand
GGAGACAAATCAACCCCTCAATCCAAAGTCCGGAGGCTGTGTTTCAATTTTTTTTAATTTAACAATTTTCTTTTTAAGTATCTTTATAGTAAGAGTTAAACACTAAAAATATTGCCTTTCTCACTTACAAAAAAACTTAAAGTAACTTCGACTTAATTTCCTCCTACACTTGAAAAAAAAAAAGAGCTACGACTCCCTAAACCTGAAAGCGGGACAAAGCACTTTATATTCCATCGCTTTTGCGAGCTTTCATTCAATTAATCATCTCCATCTCGAACAAAAGGCGGCAGCGCGCATCCCATATCCAGGCGCCTAGTTTCCGTGAAAGAGGCAGAGGAAGATCGACTCCCTCGCGTCTTGCGTCTTAAACAAAACGAACGACGCCCGAGAGCGGCTGCGGCGCGCGCAATTTCGCCGGGGCGCCCTTATTTGTCGATTTCAGAACGTTCAACCCCTCCAGCGGAGCCGCCGCCGCCGGGTGAGCTCTCGGTTCGTCGGACGCGAGAGACGCCGGGAAATCTCATCGGCGACGTGATTGAACTTAGGCGCGCGCTCGCGCTCTCTTTGTGATCGAGCCGAACGCCCGCAGAATCCGGCTAATGGGCTAAAGGAGAAATTTCGCATTCTTTTCCTCCTCAAAAGGAGCTTTAATCCCGATAATATATATCCTTGCTCTCTCCCTTCGTCCGTCGATGGCGCAACGTAGGGCGCGGGGGAAGCCGAAAAATCGAGGCGAAAAGCCGACTGGGCTAGCTGCTTGCTGGAAGCGTAAGTAACGCCTGATTTGTAAATATATCTTGTTTTTTGGTGTTTACAGTACGAGGTAAGCCTTCCACGTTTCGCGTGGCCGTATTTGCTCTTTTTTTATTCAACAATTTAGCGTGCACTACTACCCTAGTAAAAAATCAATTCCATTTTACGAGCAGTAACAAGCTTGTTCGAAAAAATAGTCCGAAAATGGACCTTGTAACGAAAAGATTTTTCCACTATGGTTACAAGTCGTTATTTGGAATAGATGTGGACACTATTTTTAAAAGCTAAAAATGGCTTGGCTTCATTCTCGTTTTCAGAGAAACAGAAAAATAAAAATCCACGTGGTTACTGTTCAACAATTCTCCCATTGGTACTTTAGCTAGTAAAAAGCCATTTGTACATTGTCTCCATTTTTACTCTGTAAATATGAAAACGTGAAATTCGTCCAAATGCACATATTTAATGTTAAATGTCGTTCACTTGTCGAATAAGTGAACGACTTATAACGTAGAATAAGTGCATATTCACTTATTCGCACGTGAAATCCATGAGTTTCACATATTTAGAGAGTATGTAGCTAAAATTAAGTAAACTTCTTCCTGGTTTTTCGCAACTAATTTTCATAACAAGCCATATAATAGGCAGAAAAACTTCATTTGTGATCATAAATAAGACAATTGTCATACTTATAGTAGCAAGACTAGCTGCCCATTTTTAATGGGTCACTTTTTATCAGGGTAAAAATGTAATTTTTTTGTAAAAATGATTCATAACACGTCCTAGAAGTAAGTTCACGACATAAACTTACTTTTGAATATTCTGCAGCTTATCTAAACACAGTCTCATTACACCAAACCAAAGACTCCTCTCTTAAAAAACTATGGTAAGATGTTGTAGACGAAGTATTCGATTCAAATTTTTTAACATTTTTTTTTGTAATTAACCTAAAATAAAATTTTCTTGATCCACAATTCAAAATTAATTAATTCTTAAAAAAAAAAATATTTTCTAAGGCACTTTAAAACAAAGCTTCCTCAAGGTCCTCAAGGAGGAAGTAAAATTTTCAATTTATTTATTTGAGTAAATTTTACCTCGAAGCTCAAATTATCAGACACCCTTGACTGTAAAATTTAGTTAGAAACTGCTTACACCGATGGACAGGTGTTCGATGTATACGTCGTTCGCCCGTTAATTTCGCAAAAGTATACGCAAAACCTCTGGTGTCATTAACCCCCCCGAAAAACCTGTAATTACTCTCCGGCTGACAGTCGTTACGCAACGAAAATTACAGACTCCGCCCGGGCGCACATACGACGGCGAAAATCACTGCAGCGCCCTCGAAGTGAAAAAAAAGCCCCGCAGAGAAAGACAGAGAGCCGCTCGAAGCGAGGAGAAAAAAAAATGTCGATGCAAAAATAAAAGAGAGCGAGAGAGAGAGTGAGGAGAATCGGAAGCTTTAAAAATGGCTAAACGAGGCCATTAGGCGGGTGGGGCGGCAGACGTACGAGGTACATCAAGCGCCGGCTACCGGGGGGTGCGATGAATTGCTCTCGCGGCGTATATACGTACGTGTACGGGGCCGGCTTCGTCGTGTAATGCCGTCACTCCCGCGCGCGAGGGGTGGGCTGGCCGGGGAGCGGCTGGAGGGGGTGGTAGCAGAGCCAGCCCCGAAATCGCGCGCGGCTAGTTCTGCCCGGCAGCGACAATGGCCGTGCATTAACCTTTGTGCAGTTGTAACTGCAGTTGCGAGATAGTGACTCGGTACGTCCACCCCCCTCCGTCCCCACCCCCTCTCGTTTTTACCCATTCCCGGAGCCCCGGACTGTCGCGTCCAGTGAAAGGCTCCGATGCACACGGGCCATGGGAATAAAGCGGCCGGCATTTACAACCATTCCGCGTAATCTCGGCGAATACATTCATCGAGGTCGAGGGAGACGGAAGAGCCCGGAGGACTGGGATGCGGCCAATTATATCTTTGGGTCTGGCCGCCCGACGAGCTGACCCAGTGGAATAAATTATCGGCCGATCGCCTTTTAATATTTCACAGCAATATTATTGGAATTGTTTTATTTGCGTCTTTTTTTTTTACTTTTTCGACGACTTCGCCTTTGCTTTATTTTGCAGTGCACTCGCAGGGGTGGTGGGCTAATACTGCGCTTCGTTGCATTTCACATTTTCCTCCTTCGATTTTTTAAGTTTATAAAATTATATTTTTTTATGCTTGCTGATCAACGGAATAATGTGCCGGTCACAGTGTAACAAATTTTTTTTTTTAAACTATTCTATGAACTAAATGGAAATTAGAATATTATCTATTATCAGCTACGTCATTAAATTATTATCAGATAACTTAAGTTCCAATGTTTTCAATGTTCATATACAGATAAAACAATTTTATGAAGAAATGAATTTATTAAAAGAAAAAAGAGGAATATTAATATGAATTCATTTGTATGCCCCTTTATTCTCACAGTAATACCCCGTCATCATTACGTGAATTCAAAGTCATTATATTCATTGAATAAACGTTGAAATTGCATTTTCTTGATAAGAGGGTAAAGTGTGCCCCGTTGTGTTAAAAAAAAAAAGAGTTGCGCTTTGCATGCAAGCCATTTGGTAATCACCGTAACATCAACGACTGAGTGCAGCAGCGCAGATAAAGCTAATAGGAGGGTAGGATCTGCACTTCATGAATAAACAGCGCACCCTTTCTAGCAGTACAAGCCGTCGAAACAGCTGATATGACGTGAAAGCGTTTTGAAGTGACGCCGGATTCATCATCAGTTACTTAAGTATTGAAATTTGTCCACATGCACGAGGGGGAGCTCCCGTGTATTCACACATTGTGTTTTTAATACTATTACTTTACTTTTATATAAATAGTAAAGAAACGACGAATATCCATGAAAAGATCATTAATTTATTTGCTACGATTTACCTGTCAAAAGTTTTGTCCGCAGTATATGATGAAGATTTCACTTACTGCGCATGACAAGATAAAAAAAAGTCAGCGAATAAGTAAAATGATTGACAAAAACTTATTGTGATTGTATCTTTGTAATAACGATTAAATTATTTTTTTCTTCTAGAACGTCTATGTCGAAAGCGCTCAAATTCAAACGATACCTCAGCACCTAATATAGACGTAACCATTGCCATGCTAAATAACACCTATTTGTTTTCCATGTCCCTTCCCAGAACAAACCAAATAAAGTGACTGAAATCCAACCACCTGTCTACATCATTGTAACTGTCACTACTATGATCATCCTGTAATACCTGTGCACCGACGTCAATATCCACAAAAGACATTCGCCCTCCTTTAAACTATCAATCAAGCACCATAAAAACGTATCTTTTCTCTCATCCATTCTATGCAGCATCTTTATTCTCAAAGTACATTTTTATTCATTTTTATAAATACCAAGATAACGAATTCATCACTTGATTAAATATATCTGCCCTTGGAATGAAAAAAAGATGGAGATGAGCCACCAAATTACCGCAATGACAGGAATTTTAATAAAAAATATATTTCACGCTGCCGAAATTTATTCGCTGGAGTTTGCGAAAGAGTCGTGAAGAAGAAAAGAAGTCAAGACTCCCCCTTCCGACGAAATCGCCCGATCGGTCTTCCATTTCGATTCGGAGGAGAAATAAGGTGGTCCGGAGTTAAATCTCGAATATGGCCGAGCTCGCGCAAGATAGACGGAATAAATCTCCAGCGCAAAGAGAAAAGAACATTTTCAGATTGTACACTTTACTTTTGAGGATTTCAACGGGAAAAGCAAAGGTCGCCGCATCGAATCGCTTATGTGCTCGTTGAATTATCATAAGAGTTGATTTTTATCGGAATATCGGTAGATACAAATGTCAACTAATGCTTTTTTGCCACAATTTTTTTTTTTCATCTTTGCATCAAACTACAATAATAATAAAAAAGTAAATTGTACCTAGATAAACCAATTGCCCGAACGTAAATTTGGTACATAAAATCTCTTATAAACTATAACTTATACAAGATTTACTCATAAATATATGTACAGACATAACAGAAATATAATAGTGCGTACATTCACTACTATACTACTGTGAAACAATAATTTATTTAGCATAAACAGAAAACACGATTATGCACTTTAGTAACTCATTCTTTTAGCTTGTGTGTTATGTTATGTATGTTACAAGCTTTTTCTTAATTGTACAATTCTACTTCTTTCTAAATGTTTTAGTTTCTTCAGATGGAACAATAAACTACGCTGTTAAATCCTTAACCATTAAATCTATCGCGGAAAATTCAAAGCGTTTTAACCCGCCTGCATAACTTAAGAAATACTTCGGTGGATCTACGACAAAAATATCGCCCCCCCCCCCTAGCCCGGGCCGATACACCGGCTCAAAGGCTCCTGCCCTCCGCGGCGGAGTTTTGGAAAATCGCGAAAGTTCGACAACGAAATTTCCACTTAACTAAACGCATGGTAGTCGCTCGTCTTTATGCGATCCAGCCGCCCTCCTCCACCCCGGCTAGGAAACTGATATTGCGCTACCAATACTCGGCAGTTTGCATTTATTCGCTCCGCCTGCGAAAGAGCAGCTTTATTCTCTTTCTCTCCCCCCCGAACTGCGCCTTTAGCGCCGCTTTATGCATGCACGCGCGCATAAATTATCGAGAGCCATCCTCGCTTCCGAATTCCGCCCGGGAATATCACCCGGCGTATCTTATTATGGTGTATTTCCTTTCTTGGAATGTGCAGGTGTTTTCTGAGACTTCACGACTTGCACTGGGATGGAGTGAACATGCTTTCGCGTATGAAATAAAATTTAAGGATATTTTTACGCAAAATGACATTGAAATGAATAGTCAGTACATATTGCATTTTATTTTCCATGTTATACTTCCCTGGTGGAATTTTTTGTCCTTTTGACCAACGGTTGGCCAAAAAATCGGTTAAAAAACGTTACATTGACCAACGGCTGCTCAACCGCTAGTAAGCATTTCTACCAGGGTTATTTTATTTATTTATAAAAATTGCATTACGATTAATAAACTGTCACTCAATAAATTTTGAGCTAATAAAGTAGAATACTTTTACGATTGAGAATGAATAAATTATAATCCTCGTCGCAAGATTAATTAATTATTTTGTAGATATTATAAAAGCCTTACGTGTTACATTCAAATCAGTTTCTTTAACATTTATGACGTTAGCATCAGAATTGTAATATGAAAGCAATCCTTATTTCCCCGGAATTTAAATATTTGCTCAATACCGCAATAATGCGACATTTCACTAGTAAGTAAAGAAAAGCGATTCGGGATTCTATATATTTCCGTTACGCGCCACGGCGGCCGGTTCGCGGGATTTTCATTTAAATGTAGATGACCCGCCGTCGGCTGACTCGACTTTAATATCGATGGATATCATTACCCGGGCGCCTTGGCTTACCGCGCCGCAAAATCACCCCTTTTTTCATCGTCCCTCACCCGGATAGTCGGTCTTCGACGTTATCTCAGCCGCGCTTCTTTGAGAAAGTTAAACCCACGCCTGTGGCCTTTACTATTTATGCCCCTCCTGACTACATTACTTTGTATTAGGCTAGTGATTTGTGTAACGCTATAAATTAGGCTTTTCCAGTTTTTGCAGTAAGCAGTTTCGTAATTCGCGAAGTTCTAATCAATAAAGTGTAGGCTCAAATAATCCAAAGAATCACGATTTATTAGTAGAGATGATTTTGTCGACGTATCGCCTGTTTTTCATCCGTAGAGGTTCAAAATAATTGTACCAAACATTTTAGAATAAATTTATACAAATTACTTTGAAATAAAATTTGACTCTTATTCATCGATTCCTTAATCCTATTAAAATTAAAAATGAGTGTTAGAATTGATTATCGGAAAAAAATTTTACGATAAATTTTATAAAATTAATATTTAAAAAAATTACAATGCTATTCTTTTTCATATCATTAAAAATTCTCTAAAATAAAAAACCTTAGCATCTTCATCTCTTCCACAAATATCAACAAAATCTGCGTGATACAGAAGTCCGATGCTCTTCTAAGTATTATATCCGCCAGCGGCGCCTCACTTACCTAAAAATAAAAGGCAAATCATGGAAAATAAAGAAGCCATTACACTCTGCTGCTTTAAAATTTCCAATACCCAATTTCCCTAAAAGCTGAAAAATAAACATCCATCGACACTGCGAACTCGGCGTAGAACGAAATGCCATTTGCTCTAATGACACTGGCCGTTCGCGAAAAAGCCCGGACGCGATTAGACGTGACTAAATGATTTCTCGGGGCTGGCCACCGAAGCCCCCGATCTCGAATTCGCCATTCGTACCAAAATCCACCCCTCCGCAGCGGCGTTACGCGCATAATGGACTCTCTTATCGCTTTCGCGCTGTACGGCCGCGCTTATACAGTTCGTCTCTCTTCTTCTTGTCATTAATTATTCAGGAACGATCTTGCACTTTAAACTCGCGCAAATGGAATACGTCCAGCTGGGCTATTAGGGAGGGTGAGCCGTATACGTACTGTCGTGACGTGCAGTCGTTACTTATGCACAATTGTCCGCATCACTTTGCAGGAGTGACCTTTTTCGCTTTCCACGCTGGGAGAACTTTATTTTCTTTTGGCGCGTTTAAGCTTGACGCAGGCTTTTTTATTCATTAAAGCTGATGCCAATAAAAAAGGCAAGATAGATTGTTTTTTTAGTAATTGTTCGTCATTCTCTGAAAATTGTTTGCAAAACCTTCATTTGGCAAATTTATTTTAGAGTGAGTGGAATGAGGATTTAAAATTATTAAATTTGTAAATAATTTTTTTAATTTATAAACGTAATTTTCTGAAAGCAGTCATCAGTAGATTCAAAAGGATAAAATCACAAAATAATTGACATACGTGTAAACTCTACAATAAATACTGAACCGTGAAATAGAATATCTGGATATTAATAATGTATGAATGCGTTAAAAAAAATTCACGTATGTCTTTATTTAAATTGACAAGACGGTGGGCAAAGTCGTAAAGTTGCTATGGTCATTCGAACCGAGACTACCATTCTACCCAGCTACAGTAAATAATAGTGTAAAGAAGACCCATGGGGGCTTGTGCTTGAAGCTTTAAATGCTAAGCAGGTGAGGGTCAGAGTTTCATCTGCTGCCTTTTTTTTTGTTATACTGTAGAAGATGGATGCCGTGAAAAGTGAATTTCTCTATGGGTAATACCTTTTTTCATTGGTTGCGCAAAAGGTTTTCGTGGTTAACTGCGTCGGCCTTCAGGATCCAATCAAATTTTATAAACGTGGATTTCTAAAAAAATGCATTTCAGTCAGCTCTCGATAAAAAATAAGCTTAGGCATATTTTATCATAACCATTTATTTGGATTATATCTAATAAACTCAGATTTGTATTCTTTACGCTTTCTATATGCTGTTTGTCTTGCTTTATGATCAAACAAACTCGTGTTATAAATGACAAGTAAATTATCCTTTGAAGCGCAAAATTGTAATTGCTTCATAGGGTAGTTTGGAAAAATAAAAATAAATGTGAATTGCAATTGACTATTGAAATGTACATAAAAAAATTATTCATTACAATATTGTTGGCAAGAGTGACAAACGTAATCCATCCATTCTTACTGCATCGAGAACTTCAATGATAAATTGAAACCTGTAAGGGATAAATTGACATAAAAAATTAATTCATGAATAAGTGAGTATAAATTGATTCGCTTGTAGCTTAATAATTCTGCATTATCATTTTGATGACAAGACCTGACCCGAAGACCTAAAAACAAATCAAAATTAATTAATTCAATGAGAGAAATGTTATAGTAAAAAATTATGTACTGTAAATACTCATGAAGATAATTGATCACAGACTAATATTTTTGAAGAATTACTTAAATTAATTTTCTAAAAAAACATGTACACATAAGTGTAATTGATTATGTTAGAATGTTTTGAATATTGGAATTTTCGAGTAATATCTAGCAATGTCATTGGTTAATGAGCTTACGTTCTAACAGAATCAATTCCGTGCGAGTGTACACTTTCTTACATTTAACTACTAAATTTTGCTATAATATATAGTAATTTTTTCTTACTATCTGTCATAACTATTCCAAATAATACGGTAATTATTATAACAACAGCAACTCTCAATCATGCTATGATAAAATTTTAAAATTAAAATAATTCAACTGATTGTTAATTTCCTAGTTTATGCGTATCGTATAGTCACTATTAGTTGGAGGAAAACAGGTCATAATAAAGCACCTAAATAATTTAAAACTTCCACCTATTTGATGAATAATTTCCTTTGATATTTGAATAAAGATCACCTTTAAATTAAATTTTGGCTCAAAAAAATGGATCATTTTTCCCCGTTACTCCATTATGCCCCGTTGCGCTCTATACATTAGCATTGATAAAACAATTTTATTTAAAACGTGCACATGTTACCTAAACACTCCTTCCTCTAAACGTCGTTGGTTCTTAATTCAAATCCCTTCGTAGTCAACATTTGAACAGCAAATAAGAAAACGGCGCAACACGTTGCATGAAAAATCGTCGGGCCTCAATTCGGCGATCAATCTCTT
Organism: Eurytoma californica; assembly: GCA_035586675.1. NCBI lineage: Eukaryota > Metazoa > Arthropoda > Insecta > Hymenoptera > Eurytomidae > Eurytoma > Eurytoma californica. The sequence continues at coordinate 1,493 of JAXIUT010051513.1, read as the reverse complement.
CGGCGGCTCGACACCTTCTGCCGGCCGGGCGCGTATAATTCTTCCTCTCGAGGCAATCGTAGATTATATAAGAGCACAACAGCGCGCGCAGCCTCCCCCGCCGCCGCGGCGAAACTTCTCGAGCCTCCTCTCCCGGCCATATTAAGCGATATAAAGAAGCGGCTCGAATGATTTATACGCGCGCAAATTGTTCTGTCGCCTCGCCTCGCCCCCTCCGTCTCACCCTTTCTCGCGCGAGCGCCGTCTTTACTTTTTCCCGCCGCCCGCTGGGCGAATGTCTCTGCATTAAATTTCGCTTTATCGCGACGCCGCCTCGCAATAACTCGGCGCGCGGTGCTTCTTCTTTTTTTCGTCTCCCCGTAGCCATTCGGCGCGATGTTTTCATTTTTCTCGCGGCCTCGCCTTTTCTCCCCGCGCTGCACGACGGCGCGGATTCAATATCGCGAGAGACGGCGAGATTAGGAGGGGCAGCGCGAGCAATTCTGTCATGGTAAATACTTTCGTGGATATCGCAAGAGTACCCACTGTTTTCCTCTTATGATGTTCTTCCGTGCAGAGTTCGAGGATATTTATGTTCAATTGAGTAAAATATTAATCACATGTTTAGAGTCTGTTATATTGTATTTTGGTTCTCCAGTTAGTGTAGGTGCAAATTAAAAAGCAGACATTTATTATGATTGTTTTATTAGAAGATACTAGTGTCAGCTATCACGGATAGAAATATCTACTAACTTTTCACGGTAACCATGGACTTTCTGAGTATTTTATTACAGAAAAAGTAGTAAATGTGAATATAAACAAAAGAAATATTATCATAATTTCAATAAATTTTACCGTGGAGTTCGGTATCTTATCTTTTGTTCATACTAAAACTTACTATACTGTAAGAAAGTCCATGTTTACAGTTAAAAAAACGGTAATTTTTAATAGAAATTTCTGTTTACATCAAAACTATCAAATGTGCTTTATTCATTCATGGTAAATTTAAATCGTGCTAGTTTTAGTTACAGAAAAACTGAAATCTTTTTTTTTTTACTTGGTGCAGCGATATAATACACATTGCAATTAAATAAATTGGTAAGAACATTTTTTTATTTAAGTGTGTAATGTTATTATATACTTCTTTTTACATTCGTACTTCTCGAAGTTATCCGCAGCTAAATTGATCCAAATGCCCGTCACGCACGGCACTTATCTACTTTTTACTTTCTTCGAACAAAATGAGTGATGCAATGGAATTAAGACGTGTGGTGCACAACTTGGCATCGAAGTCGTAATTCAATTGCGAATCGAATTATGATGTCCCATACGAGATCGACATTCGAGCAGTTCACGCTGGTACCTGACTTCTATAAACGAACATATTTTTTACGCTGCAAAAAAAAAACACTAAAGTGATAATTTTTTAAATCAATTTTCCATCATATTTTTTATATAAGGTATAAAAATCTGGTGAAATTTGACGAAAAACTCGATTTTTATGACATTTTTTT
>JAXIUT010051502.1:0-10858 GCA_035586675.1 Eurytoma californica | reverse complement strand
GCCAAGTCTTTAAAAAGTTTAGCCAAACTAAACTTTCGCTAAAGTTTAGCCAAACCAAATTTTTTTTACGCGGGCTAGCCGCATGTATACAGTTAGTGCCATTTTTTTCGAAAAAAAAGTGAAGTTTATAATTTAAAGCAATACTTTTCAACTAGATTGATTTGCAACCTTTTAGTCATAAATAAATCAAGTAAGATTTCCCCTCTATCACTTTGGAAGAAATTATCTCTGCGTAAACATTTTTCACTGCGCAATAAAAATCTATTGATATTACAGATTAGTCGTGAATTGGTTAGGCTTTTCTTTCCAACTTTCGCTCATAAAATTTTTTACATTCATCGTTTTTTTTAAATAACCTTTGAGCTGCAATTTTACTTCGGAAGTATTTTGCGCCAATTTAAATTTATCTGATGAACAAAACTTTAATTACGAAGAGATTTAGTAAGCCGATATTGAGATTACTCGTTTGTTAATAAGCATATCCGGATTGTGCTTCATCTTTTAACAGATAAAGATTAAGCGGATATCGGCGTCGGAAAACCTTTATGTTTTGTGTAAATATAGTAATTATTCCGATTAATCTGAAATTGGTTGTCCAGTGTGGAATGCCAAAAATCTGCGCTGTAACTTTTAATTACACTAAAACAATGAAAAGAACATGCAAAAAATGCTTTTATCAGTAATTAACATTAAAACGAACAAAGTATCAGTATAACATAATAAACCATTCTACAAGTAAAATTTCTCTGTGATCGTAATTATTTAAAAAAATGAAATACAACTAGTTCTTGGCCAAGACTCATTACAAATTTATTAACCAAACCCCGCGTAAAATTTTTTCCGAACGGTTCTTTCGGTGAGTCACCTTAAGCGGGCAATTCATAAAATTCGTAGTTAATTATGCGGAAAACTCCGCGAGGGATTTCCTTTTTACTCTGCCGCGAAAGAACAGTTAAGAATAAAATTTAGCCTCGGCCAAGTAGCCGCGCCGCCAATTCAAGTTTTATTATTACATCTTTGTTAATTAAGTTTTCACGGCGTAACGAGATACACGAAAAAAGCCGCGCCCCGCGAGCGAGAGAGAGAGAGAGACTCTCCCCGGGCGCGGAAAAGAAAAGTCGAGCGCGCGGGGGGAGAAAAACGCCTCGCGCGCGCCACGTCCCATTAATTCAGCGGCGCGCACGAACTCATTTGACAAATTCAAAAATCTAGCTCAACGCTCTATCGCGCTTGATAAATCTCTTCCGGTATTCAAATAACACAGTGCGGGACTCGTCGTCGCGAACTCGCAAACCGGGCAGTCGAGTTAATTGATATTGCCTCGCGCGCCGCCCCGGCGAAGAGAGCGACGAAAAAAAAGGAGAGGGAAAAGAAGGCTAAAAGAAGGGTACGGCTAGAGCCGGTGATACGCGCAATCGGTATACCGTGTTGTACGCGCCGGGAAAAGAGATTTAATAAAATTATTGGCTTGCACGCGGAGTTATTGAGATAGCGCGACAAGAATTTCTAAAATTTGCTAATTTGTATATATACCGGGAGTACGGTGCTGCTTGCTGAAACTTGGCTTAACCTTTCTTTTTTTTTTTTTTTAATTGGTTAATTATTTTATTCGGTGGGTTTTAATGAATATGTAATGGGAGCCGGGTATGACTGTTTTATTAATTATCGGAATTACGGAACGGCCGATTTTGTGATGTTATTGCGCAACAAGATTTTTCGTGATAAAATTGCGTTTGATGAAGTTAAAAAAAAGGGCAAATTTGCGTCAGAGATTTTCATCCAGTGCATATAATTATGTGTACTAACTGTACTGCGCTGATTTAAATTTCGCACGGTTAATGGTAAATTTAATGACGCACACGTCGTTTATTGAAGCATTTAAATTATAGCGAGTAGGAGCAAATAGAGAGTTTATTAGAACAATTAGAGTAAATTCCTGAAGATGTTCCTTCGTGGATCTATCCCACAGTGCAGTAAACGAGTTCTAAGTAATTGGCGAAGGATTAATGAGCCATCCCCGTCGATCTCCATTTCTCACGAAATAACAAACCCGTCTTTGTATTGAGTGCGAATCCAATTGTATTACCTATTTTCTATTATTTCGTTTGTTCCATTTTCCATGTGCGGATTGTACTATTTGCTTAGATTGGAGCAATTGATGAGATAATTCTGTGGATTAGTAAACTATTTGATATCCAATTAAAAACAGTTCTAATGAGAGAAATTTGTTCGTAAACGAGAAAGTGATGCTACTGTACTGAAAACATCCAGTCTATTGAAACTTTCGACAAGTATATAAATATAACTAAGACAGTGGTAAGTTTAAGGATTATAGGCGTAAAGTGTTTCCACTTTAGTATTGCACTTTCTATATTAAAGGATCTTTTATTCAATGAGTAACTGTTAAAAGTATCAATTACATCTGGGAATTTGTTTTCTAGTTTTTAATTTACTAGTACCTTTTTGGAGGAGGCTAAAAGATATTAAGTAGCTTTTCCATATACAAATAAAAAAAATTAATTTAGGGATTTTTCAATGAAATGAATTCTTTAAAATAAACATGCAGTTACGTTCTTACGCCAGGAACAATGCATTTATGCCCTTTCACACATAGCTGGCATTTTTTGCAAAATTTTGGCCAATTTTGACAGTACCAAGTAAAAGATCAACCTTCAAAGGTTTTCGACCCATGGCCATCTTAATTTTCATGAAATTATCTGAAAAAATATTATAAAATATTGATTTTTACGTCAATTCTTTTTCGAAATACAATATCTTCAAATGATTCATGGAGATGTTTTTATTATGACATCATTGGCTATAGTTACGCTAAGCTAAATACAACTGCTGGAAAATGTACCTTAAAAGTGTCTTTACGAAAATCTACTATGTAGATAAAACTTAGAGAAAGAACGATTGTTGTAACTTGAAAATTGTGAATAAGCACTACGTTACGAATTAAGCGTTGGAATAGTTTAAGAAATGTAAATACGAAAGTTACTTAGGGTTTATAAATTCTTTATATTATGTGTACAAATAGAGTATATCCAACATTGCAGAATTTATAATTTGAAGTATTTGTAGCACATTATGATACTCTATAAAGTGCATAACTTAAAAACCAATTCCCAATCAATACAGAAAAAATCTTATCAGTTCAATTTCATGGTTCAATTGATTTGCATTGAACAATGTTGTTTCCACTGGTGAGTGTGTTTAATGAAAGCTTTTAAAGTTTTTGTATAAGATAAAGACGTATTTTTTTAGCTAAAACAGAAGTCGTATCATGTCTCTCGTACACTGCAAAAAATGACGTGTAATTATGCTTGGGTTTTAATAAGCATGGTAATTTCTTGATAATTATCAATTAATTTTACCGAATAATTATACAGCCACTGAAAAAAAATCGCAACTAACAAGTTGCAATTATCAATAGTTATTAACTTGTATACATGATTTAATAACACACAGTGTAAATCAAGTAAATAAATTATGCCTTCATGTTTGGCATCCCAATTATAATTTTTTCAATCACTTAATTAAAATTTCTCGGTTACGTCATCCATGAAAATGGTATAACTATATAAACGCCGTCGATGGCAAACATATAATTAGCGCAACTTATTCAAAGCGTGGCGTATTTTTTTCGAGCCTCCACATCGCAGAAGCATGAAAATTTATATTTCATCTACGAAAAGAAATAACCCGAAAAGAATTGCATCAAAGGCTTACAAATGCATCGCATAACATTATCCCGCGCTTAAGTAACCGCCTCGTGATTCAAGCATCAAAAATTCATAATGCGCGTTCGTACAGTCGCGCTCGCCGTTTACCACTATAACCACGCACACGGCTGCATACCCTCCGAGCGCGCGAGAATTCCCAAACTTTCTCCTCTCTCGTTCGCGCCTGCAGCTCTCCCAGAAATTGTCAAGCCCGTTATCAATCACTCGGGCGAATCTTGGCGAGGATCCGGTCACGAGTGAGCAGCCGGGCCCCGGGTACGGAAAAAGCGGCATAACGATCCGCTCGGGGTCCGCGCGCGCGTCGTCTTATTAAACCGAGCGCTCGGCGCCTATTTGTTTTGCGCGCCCCCCTCTCGGCCGTACCCCGTTAGACCAATTATCCTGCGCTCTTCCTGCGCCGAGCGACGTGCAACTGGTTGAGCGGCGCGGAACGCGATTTCTGGTAGCCGTGAGGTACGCGCCGATTTTAGCCGAGTGACTTTCCCGATGCACGAGATAATGCGATCGGAGCGTTTAGAATTATCAAGAGGAAAATGCATCTTTGATTTGGAGCGGATTTTTCTGGGAGGGCGAATTTTTTTCAAATCCATTCTGGCATTTTGTAATAATTAGTATTACTTAAAATCGAATTAAATATTATTTATTTATTTATTTATTTATTGAAACTAGTGTTACAAAGTAATTCTACAACAGGCAAATAAAATTGCTCGAGCGTAGGTCTGGTATAAAATGCTTTCATGTTAACTTACATACTAACTTACAACTAATATTGCAACATTTTAGATGATTTTCTTACTAGTATAAACAGAAAAGTATTGCTGAGTTTTGTATTTTCGTAGATTATTACCTATTAGCTGCTATCCATGTTTTCAACTTTCTGTTTATAGTTTGTCTGCTACATTCTGACTTCTTTAATTCGTTTGGTAAAGAATTGAAAGCTCTGATTAGTATTGACAAGATTTAATTTAAGTTTTTTTTAGATTTTTATCTGCAAAATGATATAAAATGAGCGTTGAACATGTTAAAATGTTAAGCTAATTTTAGTGATATTCTTATTAAATGAATAGTAATTAATTAATTAATAATTAATTAAGTGTTGAACATAAAATTTATTCAGAAAATTATATGAAATACTCTACTTGCAGAAATCGTTACTAATTGTTACCGATTTATTATCCACTTTTACGTGAAATGTAATTTATAATCAATAATTTCGTTTTTGATAATCCAACATCAACGGGCATCTTCATTATATAAAAGAATAAACAAAATATCGACGGTATAAATGAAAAAAATATATTTAAACCATTTCTATCGTCAAGCTAACTAAAAACTTGTTTATTATCCTTATCAACTCGTTAATTTTCTAGCAAAGCACTGGATTAGTTGCTTTTGCTGATTAGAGAAGGAAAAATAACAAAATTTGCTATCGTTAATTGTATGCAAAATGCAATCGATATTACCTTCATTATATATCTATCGTTGAATTTATAAGATGCCGCGTTGGCTGTAATGTTATCATTGCAGCAGCAGCTTTCCGTAATGCAAGATAAGATGTTAATTAATACTTATATTATCAGTAGGTCACTTTAAAAAATTATTCGTAATTATCACGCAAATGTGCGAACAATTGTGACGATACGACGATACCAGTGCACTTATGGATCTAAGGATTTATCGAGCAATTTACAATCATATTGGCACGATATTTTCATTCAAAAAAGTCTGCTCGTGATAATAATGCAATTTCGCCGATGATTATGCCACATCCTATTAATTAAAGCCTCATTTACTGCTGCGTACATTTTTTTTTTTTTTATTTCACGCATATTTGCATACCTGTTGCGTATGTTTATTCATAGTATTCAGTCCTAATGTGTTAGAAAACCGGGAAAATGGCTAATATCATTTTTGTTTATTGCTTACTGATAAAAGTAGTAAAAGGTTTAATGTAAATTACCTTACTTTATTTTTTTTATACAATGACAAAGAAAGAACGTAATAGTAAAAATAACTATCAAATTCTTAATCCAAGTGTCACTTTCATATGTATATTTATTACCAAAACATAAATGTTAGAAGAACAAAGGAAGGATGAAAAAAAAGAAGTCAATGTATCATAAATGATTTGTGCGCGTGCACGTACGAGCCGGGGGTCAGTGACCTTTTCTAAGAAGAACCCTTCCTTCGGACGCGCGGCAACGCGGTTGATTTAAAATCAGAAAGATCACAAATCACTCATATCGTAGAATCCTATTACGGGTAAGCCGGAGTGATTCTAATAATTTCCCGTCCCAGGAACTGCACCCATTCTGCGCTTCCTCTCGCGCGAGAAGCAATAGCCACTCGCACATCATCTTCACAAAAGACGTGTTTCATAGATGAGTTTCATAGGGCTTCAAAGGAGAAATTGTCATTTTCAGCCGAAGCTCAAAGCGATGCAGCTAAATGTTTATGGACACTTAGTACAATGAAATGTGTACTAAAACTGAACTCGCTTCTGTCTGACTTTACGTAATATTCGAATGTTAACTAAACTATTTTGTAAAATATAGTCAGCTTTATCATTCTTAATTAGACTTGATACTTTTCTTAATTTATGAATAAAATTTTTGTATTTAAATTTCTTTATATTTATTTTATATTAAAAGTAAAAATGTGCGGTTCAACACAATTTTATTATAAAAATATTTTTAAACTTTAGAATTAAATTTCCAAAAAGATTAATAATAAAAATATTGTTGTAAATAAATAGTGCAAAACATGTAATAACAGCCTAAAATAAATTTTAATTTTCTATATATCGACTGTATGCAACATCCAAATAATCCTCGACTTTATCCTTTTTTTGCAAGACCCACCGTACCAAAATCTATTGCGGTGCAAGAATATGTAATAACAGTGCACTTAATAGATCTAATCAATCATACAGAAATTTTCACTGTGAAATGTATTCAATTTTTTCTCTTCTTTTTAAAAAATTTTAAAAAGTTTCCATCGTTAGTTCGAACTGCTAAAGGCGATCACGAGCAAAGCTGCCGCGTCGGACGGAGTTTCTCATAGGTTTCGAATGCAAATTTCTCATTAGAGCAGCGCGCGGTAGCGGCAATGCTTCTAAATATGTAGGATGTCAAAGAGAAAAACGCACAAGGGGCGTGTGATTCGAGCGGGAAAGTGAAAGAGAGAGAAAGACACGGGGTCAGCGGTGCCGCGCGGCTGCTGCAACGCGATCCTTTTCTCGCGGATCCTGCAACGAAATCCCGAGCCTCGTGATATCTCGTGTGGGAAGATCCCCATGGAAGCAAGCGATCCTTTGAAATTCTTTTCCTCCGACGCTTGACTGTCGTTATTTTCCGACGTCGAGTGTTGTTCAGGCTACAACGTGTACAAAAGTACTGATTTGGTACTGTACTGGAGTAATGAAGTATTTTAAATGTTAATTTTATTTGTTGTGGTAATATTACGTTTTTTAAATTTGTAAAAGATTGACACTATTTTTGTTGAAGTTGATATGGGCGGATAATAATTTTAATTTCGAAAAGGTAGATATTATTTATGGGAGTAGTATAAGTTCAAGGAGTAATATGAGGAATGAAGATAAACATTGGAATCTAATGATATGAATAACCAACATTCCTGTGTTGTCTAATATAATGTTGAAATAAAAAATATCTCCTTTTCGTCATTAAAATTTGGAGTTTCAAATTTTTTTAATTTATCAATTTTTATCTTTTTCGGCTTATGCAGTTCCTTAATTTAACAGATGTCAGAACTTATACCATGAAATATTCATAATTGTAAGAAATGAACGTTGAAAAATGCTGGCACTTTCACTGTTAATCAAATTGCGATACACTAGTTTTTGTGTGATTTCATCAGATATGGTAGTATCGTGATTTTAATCTATCTTCATTCGTTAAATTTTTTACATTCTAAATATTACCTTCAGCAGATTACATTACCATTTTATATTCATATATCACGAAGAAAATAATATTTTCTTATTCAACGCAAAAATGAATGATTGAAAATAGCTCCTTTGGCCTCATTTTCAACTTTAAAAAATCAGGTTAAGTCATAAACACTGTAACATATTTCTAGATTTGCATTTACAATACGTATTTGTGGCTGGCCTCAAGAATGCATCGTATAGGTGTATCTGACTCGCAGTTTCTTTTACTATTTTCTTTGGAAATTAACAGTTGTAATTTATGACAGAACTCTCACATCTTGAAAGCTCAAAACTGAAAAATAAAGTAATTTTTTTTAAATGTAGCATAAAAAATTATGAATTAGTTACAAACTTGTTTGTAGATTTAAAAACAATTATTTTAATTGTTAATATTAATTATTTTATTCATTTTACAAAAAATTGCCGGAGTAATAGTAGATCTAAAAATTTCGTTAAAACACATTAAAAGAATTATTAATTAATTGTCAACAGATAGTGTAAATATTTTAGCAATTCTTATAATCAGTTTTTAAAAGAGACAATCTTATAAAAATATTATAATTCTCATTTTCGTGTTACTTTAAACATCTAATTTCAATTTCAAAAAATAGCCCAACACCAATATGGGACTATTAAATTTAATTAATAATATTAAAATTAATATTAAATATTAAATACTATTATATTGCAATAATATTAAAATTAATTGCAACAAAGTCAATAATAAAAAAAATGTGCATTATTTTAAATTCGTCCCAGTTATAATAGAAAGGAGGAATCTATTAGCCGCGCATGGTAAGAACCGACAGTGTCACCAGGAGCTTAAGCCGCCAAGTGAAAGATGGCGCGAGTCGTTCGAAGCGGCTGCTATCTTTCACCTCAGGGAGTCGATACGGCAGTCACCTTCACACCGACTCCATTCACGGGGAAAAGGCGAAGTCGGCGCGCTTTTCTCCGGCGCTCGATCGCGCTCGAGTCGGATTTTTCATTAATCGTCCTTGTTCCGGATATCGGGCCGCATCGATTATCGCGGCGCGTGCGTGCGAGCGCTATTAATCACGCGCTGCTGCGATGCGAGATTCGGTCTACGGGAATTCACGCACTTATCGACGAAGGAATTCGCATTAAACTGGATTTTCGAATTCTTTTTCGCTCATTTTCTGATGAAACTGGCTGATGAAGCCGTTGGAAGATGGCCGGCTCCGAGTAATTGCTTTATCGATTAAAATCGTGTTTCAGTTTTCAATTATCAGCGGTAAATGAAATATTTAATTAATAATTTTATTATCCTTCAAATTGTTTCTGACTGACACTGCTTTAACGACTCTTGAATTAACCAATTTCACGAACCAATTTCGTGGAAGGATGAATGTGCCGTCATTTTCGACCGGGTTATAATTTTTTATTTTTTTTTATTTTGGATAATAACGCAATTATTGCAATTACCTAATTACACTACTGCACATAAGAAAAATATACTTATTAATAGATTTTGACACAAATGTTTTTCTTTTATATCAAGAGAAAACTGCATGCATATTTACGAAATGAAGAACTGAAAAATGCGTTGATATTTTATAAATACAAGTTTTTTTTACGTACACACCTTGTTATTGTCTGCAAAAATAAGTCAGATGTCATTAAGAAGTTGTATTTGTCTACCTTGACTCAGAAATCGCGCGAGTTCTTCAGTGATTTGTCAATTGCTCTAGCTCACAAGCAGATGGGAAATTGCTGGAGCTCTCAAGCGGATTTGGAAATCGCCTTAGCTTACAGGCGTACTGGAAATCGCCTCGGATAGCAAACGATTTGAAAATCACTCGATCTTTCGTGCTCTTTCGAAACTGATCTAGCTACCTTGCGATGGGTTTGTAATTTGCCCAAGCTCACAGGCGATTTGGATAATACTCGTGTATTCGAGCGACTTGGTAATTGCTCCAGCTAGCCAGCCATTTGGAAAGCGATCGACCTAGCAAGGGATTTGTAAATCGCTGGAGCTTGCGAGCAGATTGAAGCTCGCGAATGCTTCTAAAAATGCCCTTTCTAAATAACGTGCAATTTGGACTTTGCCCTAGCTGAAGGGCGAGTCGGAAAAAGTTTTAACTCACGGGCGATTGGGACAACGCCCGAGCTTTCAAAGAATTTGGAAATCGTAGGATGCAAGCGAGTTGGTGATCGCTCCAGCTAGCAAGCGGTCTGAAAATCGCTCGAGCTTGCAAGTAAATTGAAGCTAGCTAATGGCTTCAAATTCGCTCCTGCTAGAAAACGAGCAATTTGGACTTCGCTCTAGCTAACAGTAGATTCGGAAAACGCTCGAGCTTGCAAGCGATATAGCAATCGCACCAACTTGCAAGCGATGCAGTAATCACTCAAACGAGCCATGGATTTAGAAATCGACCAGGCTAGCAAGCGATTTGATAATTGCCCGAGCTTGCAAACAGATTGAAGCTCGCTAACGGCTTCAAATCCGTGCTTTCTACATAACGTGCAATTTGGACTTTGCCCTAGCTGAAGGGCGAGTCGGAAAAAGTTTTAACTCACGGGGATTGGGAAAACGCTCGAGCTTTCAAAGGATTTAGAAATCGTAGGATGCAAGCGAGTTGGTGATCGCTCCAGCTAGCAAGCGGTCTGAAAATCGCTCGAGCTTGCAAGTAGATTGAAGCTCGCTAATGGCTTCAAATGCGTCCCTGCTAGAAAACGAGCGATTTGGTCTTCGCTCTAGCTAACAGTAGATTCGGAAAACGCTCGAGCTTGCAAGCGATATAGCAATCGCACCAACTTGCAGGCGATGCAGTAATCACTCAAACGAGCCATGGATTTAGAAATCGACCGGGCTAGCAAGTGATTTGATAATTGCCCGAGCTTGGAAGTAGAGTGAAGCTTGCTAATGGCTTCAAATGCGTTCCTGCTACTCTCTAAATCCCATTCAGTGAAATTTTCACTCATTTAAACAGTGACTATTCTTTTCACTGAAAAAATAGTGAAATTTTCACTGTTTTAAACGGTGATTGTTGTTTCACTGATTAAACAGTGATAACAGCACTGGTTATTCAATGAAATATTTTTTTCGCGCGAGAAAGTCAAAATTTCACTGGTTGACACAGTGATGCGAAAAGCACAGCCTTTCTTCCCGCGGAAATCCAGGACGACACATGGACTC
>JAXIUT010051491.1:0-10860 GCA_035586675.1 Eurytoma californica | reverse complement strand
GGGATATTTAGTGGTCACAGATCATAAATTTTGCCACTTTATGATCTCTTTCTGGTTAATTTTCTACCAGGGTAATTTTCTTTTTAATTAATTTTTCCTAACTAATGAAATCTAAAAAACAACAATACTCTTGTAGTTTCTTAAGTATCTTGAATAAGTAGTATCAGACCGGCAAGACAATAGTAAAGTTCACTTCGTCGTGTAAATTTGCACTTTTTTTAAAACTTCCTTTAAAAATGATTTGTAAAATTCCTTTAAACTCAAACAATTTCAACTTTAATTAAAATTGATCGCATTCGTCCTTTTTAACGTTTCCCATCGAACGGAATGTCCATACGGCACTCGCGCAGTGGTAAAGGTAAAGCGATCAATCCCAGCGACTCGCGCGCATAGCGACGTTGCCAAAGTCAAACCAATAACGGTCCGGCACTCGGGCGCGATGCGTTTCGATGATTCGCAATTTAAAATACAACTGCAATTTCTGGCCGCTATCGGGGCGCCTCGGGGCGTCGAAACAATATTCCCGCGGTCCCCGGCACAAAGAGCAGTCCCGGCAGGCCAATGCAGCCGCGCACCAACGGCTCGCCGCGTGGGAGGGGGAAAAACTCCCCGCGCACATTGTCCCGGCGTATCGCGACACTTTCGACGCTCTCGGACACTTAGTCGCGAGTTTTCCTCCTTTTGTTTCCGAGCGCAACGGAGAGGAGCATTGTGCGCAGTTCCCAGAGATACGGGTGTGCGTGCGTTTCGATTGCTTTTTTTGTCCAACGGGTCGGATGAAAAATAGTACGGGCGCTTCGCGCGATGATTCCATTAACCGCGATTACTCCTCCGGCCAGACTCCGCGTTTAGCTCGCAGCGCCGTTCGCGGACCATAAACGCGGCCTGACGTGGGAATTAATGATCCGCCGCCGCCGGCGTAGGGTGTATAGAGCGTAAAAACTTAATTTCTTTATTGTTCGTTAGTTTGACGGTTGACGTTAATTTATTTTTATCTCCGCGGCCGAGTTTAAATCGCATTACCCGGGGGCGGTTATTTCACAAAGGCAACGAAGAAAACTGCCGTGAAAGGCCCTGCTCTAATTCGGGATGGCGCCTAGGTGCTCCAGATTTACGGGATGTAAATCATCTATGCCGGCGAGCATACCTCCCTTCCTCGCCGTACGGATACTACGCTGCCTCCTCGAGCGTAGGAGAGATTAATATATTACGACCGCGCCCTTTATTTATTTATTTTTTTTTTTTTGCAAAGTTCGTGGACGAGACAAAGGCGTCCGCGCGCATTTATAAACGCATAAAACTCTCAGCCTCGGGATTTTTCCTTTGCCTCTTAACGGCCTGGATTATTCACGAGGTTTCGCCGTAATTTTCCAACGGTCGACCGTTGAAATATTAAGATTTTGGACGCAAATAGAGAAAAAGAAGAGGGAAACGAAGGGGGAGGGGACGTCGGCGGCGCGCGTACAGGTTTCAGCCCTGAGGGAACGGGCGATGTATTCCTAATAGAAAACTTGAATAATACGCCGAATTGTATTTTGAATTAAATACAAACATATAAATTCAGTACCTTCGATATTGAATTTACTCGACGAATTTTATTCACCGTAAGCATACGCGCGTGATTTACAACATTTTTTTCAGTTTATTGAACTGAGTTTTTCGTGCAGTGAGTTTCACTGCTTTTCGTACCAAACAATTTCATTTGTTCAAATAATGAACAGATTAAATCGTATTTTTAATGGCTTACAAATAGTATTTTAAATGTTTATTCTGCCGCGGATATTTTTACGCTTTTGTTAGATATTTGTCATGCACTGATGAGTTTTGTTTATTAATAAGAATAAAATGTTTCTGATGATTCCTCTGCTGTGATTAATACATTGGTATTGCGGTGGTGTAGTCGTTACTGGTCACATGAATCGTAATGCATTTTGCGTCGATGAAACTAGGATGTATATATATGAAAGGACATTAATCATTCATTCCCGTTCAGATTTACAGTTTGTAAATCTAACATCACATTTACATCTAGACGTGAGATATTAATTTATTAAATTTTCAATAAGGAAAATTGTAACGAAATAGAAACTTATGGTAATCGTGACTTGATTTTATCTTGTTTTAAAATAATAACTTTCTTTTGTTTAAAATAGTAACGCATTAAAAAAATGTTCATTTTAATCGACAGAAAGAGATAAATTGTATCTATTTTAGGTTCATAAATATAGTCTATCGTACTAGTTTGCACTTCTGATATGACTTTCGCCATATCGTTTTTTGCTGACTATAAATTCAACACTATCAATAACGAAGCTAAAGTGCGATAATTTCGCGGATATGCAATTACCGATGCCGTTTCACTTCGGCTAAAGGAAAGTAACGACTAAAAACACGGCTATTTTAAATTTTAAAGTATATAACAATTTATCAAATTAACGATTAACTGTGTCGAGTATTCCCGGTAATTTATTTGAATTATGCACCAATTATTTTATCGATATTTGATGAAACTCAAAGTCTTAATGCAATTGCAGAGGATTTAAAATCAGTTCAACTTGACTGCAAGAATCAAGGAAGTAAAAAATTGTTTCATCGCGTCCTTGAGCATTTACTGAAAGAAAAAAAAATCGTAAAATCGTTGATGCGCGAACTTTGCGAACTAAATTTGCAGCTGACTTGCAATCACTGCACTGCTATTACATTCAGCTTCAACAATTTCGAATTACTGACAAAAAAAAAAAAATTAAATAAAACGGAATTTTGTTAAAATGTGCGAACTCTCAGATTGATTGAATTATCGGAAAATTTTACTCTTCTCCACTATTATCCATAATAAGCAAAGTTTTGTTAGATTGTAAAAATTGTGAATAAACTTTAAAATTGAAAAGGGTGTCGTTAAATTGAAAAACATCTAAAACAATAAAGGCCAGCTGATAAAAGCTCGAACACAGTTCGACTGCTATCCAAGTATAAGGGCGTAGTAAAAGTTTTAATTACACAAAGCAAGAAGTTTCGTAATGATGGGGATTCTACACATAGTATCCCTTTCAGATATTCGACGAAGCCTATAAAATGTTACCAAGCTGAACGCTGAAAATAATTAATCCAAAGCGCGACCGGGTGGCTAAAGTTGCCAAAATTGCACGTTTATCTTTAGAATGAAGCAATAAAAAAAGTAGTAGTAAACTTTTATTAATATAATGACTATTTTACTAGTTTTTTTTTAACACTTAACAAAATTTATTATTCATAAAACATAAAATTTTACAGCCGATTCATTGTTCAGTGCTTTTCTCACGTAACTAAGTTTTTTTCATATTCTTTTTTTTAATTTCTAAAATTTATAATAGCAAATATTTTTACAAAATGAAAAAGAAATATAAAATTTTTAAATAATTTTATTTGGTTAGTAAAATTTAATATATACGAATAGAATGAAGCGACAGTCGCTTTAGCAAATGTTTAATAAATTCTTCTGTTTAGTTAAAAATAGATAAGACAGCGGAAATAAAAATAACTCGGTTTCGCTAAAAATTGTTCTAATTACGGTTCGTTAGATTTTCACGCTCATATTTCCAGCAAAAAGAAATATCTTGATAAGAACGTCCAATTGATATTGCTCAACGAAGTGAGCGTTTGTTTTAATTTCGCTACGGTAATTACGTTTGCACTGACAGCAGGGAAAGCGTCCGCGTAGTTAAAGCTCTTATTTTACTAGCGTTTTCGCTCGCGTTTTCGTTATTAAAAAAAAAACCTCGGGCGCGCTAATTATTATTTCGTTATAACGCATTTCACTTTGTCTCTAAATTACATTTCACTCATTCGCGCAACGCGATTAATGTATAAAAAAAAAATTATTTTTTACTCACTTACGTTACAAAGTGTATAATACAGCAAAAAAAATCGACTAACCTTATTATTTTAATTTGATAGCTCGGGAGCGTGTACGTATAACGGGCTTACTTAATTCCGAGGTTACGTAAAAGTTTCCTCCGACTTTATAAAGGCGAAGCAACACGAGGTAAAATTTATCAAAACCCGCTAAGTTTCTCTAAAAAAAAAAAACAAAAAAAAAAACAAATTAGAGTTTAAATTCTTACCGGCGCTTTTGCACTCTCCCGAAGGCATGAGGGAGAGGGATTAAAGACGAGGGGCGCGCAAACAAGCAGCTGCGATAAAGATCAACAGATAAGGTACAAATGGCGGTAACGGGATTTTAGTTTTGACTCCCCGCGCGGTGAAAAAGTTCACGAATTGAAAAACTTCTCGATTGCATCGGATATATGGAGTCCCGCGCGTGCGGCGCTTTATGAAGATTGAAAAAGTAAGCCGCCGGGGATTCGAACGGTTTTTCCACGGAGAGTAGACGCGGCCGCCGCCGGCGACAACGCGGTAATTCCTGCGCTGATGCTCCGCGAAACCCGACGCACGGTCCAATTAACCTCCCGGCCCCTTCGGCCCACGGCAAAAGAAGCGCGGGTGGAGATAAAAAACGCTAAATAACACCGGAAAGCGTACGACGCGCGCGCACACACACGCCGGCATAATTACCGCCAGCGTCCGGTGTGCAGAATAAACAAACAAACCGCGGAGGGGGTCGAGGCCGCGGCGCGCGCTAATGTGAAAGCCCGTCGTCGTTCTTTTTAGCCGCGGATAAAATTTTCACGTCCAATCAAGCATTAGAAGCGCGCGGCGGTTGCCGAAAAAGCCCAGTGTACACACGCGGGCTTCGCCGTGGACTCTAATCCCCGGGAAAAGGCCTGGATGAAAAAAAAAGGGAAGAAAGAGAGGGAGGGAGAGGCGGCTCGTCGCGCGCGCGCACAAGAAAAGACTAAAAGATTAAAACTCTTTCTCCGGTCGGCGGTGTGCGCGCATGAAAGGTTGGCGCGGCCAAAGGGAGCGACTGGCTTAATAAACGGGCGGGTGGTCGATCGATATTTTGAATGACACTGGTGCGAGCGCTCGGGCGCGAAGGAGAGCGCGCGGGGGCGGGCCGCGGGATCAAAGGGAAAAAGCCGCTCGCCGAGTCGTGTAATCCAAAACAATCGGCCCCGACGCGGATGCACCCACGAGGAGAGGCGCGCGCGCCCGGATCACTGCGATCGTCGACTCTCGACAGATTTTTGAATTCTCGAGGGCACTCGAGCCTTTACCCCCTGCGACTCTCTCTCTCTCCGTCCTCCACCCTATTTATCTCTCTTATAGTCCCCTCTTCACTTTTTTTCGCTCCACGCGCCTATCGCCTTGAGCCTCCCCCCGTGTACTCGCGGACGTTTATCCTCCTTACAACGGCCATCGTAGCTTCGTGACTTTCCCTGGTTCTCGTAAATTTTCGGTGTGCGTAGGAGGTGCGTGAGGGAAAATTGTTTACGAGCCCCGGCGTAATTGCCGGGGATTTATCGAAGGCTTCGGGCGAGTGATTAGCTTTTTTTACGAGCTCTTCAGGAATTCATTACCGTTGAATCATATTTTCGGCAAAGTTGGTTTTGTTTACGGCACGGAATCATGGGATCAATGACTTTGCGATTCACGTGATACTCGAAATATTGACGTTGTTTGAAAGTAATGTTTCTTATAGATTCTCAATTACTAATCTTTTTTAAAAATGTGTTTCCTTCTTA
The DNA here is from genome assembly GCA_035586675.1 of Eurytoma californica. Taxonomy (NCBI): domain Eukaryota; kingdom Metazoa; phylum Arthropoda; class Insecta; order Hymenoptera; family Eurytomidae; genus Eurytoma; species Eurytoma californica. The sequence continues at coordinate 5,239 of JAXIUT010051491.1, read as the reverse complement.
TACTCGAAGAAATACTTTGAAATAAGGGCATCTCATAGTTTTCGTAGGGAGCATCGAAACGATCTTTTATTTACTTTTGAATTATTAATATCAAGTTTTCGTAGATAACTTACGTATATAGTTTTAAAATTTTCGTAACGTCTTTAAAAAAAAAATGAATTTTTAAAAATCCTTTTATTTATTCAGATTTGCCAAACAAGACAAAAAATATTACGCATTTATGTATTCGAATTCATTATTTTGTTACTTAAATCCGGATGGAGGCAGTTCGGGGAAATTTTGAAGATCTCGTTGGCCAAAAACGTGACCAGAAAGAGAAATACAAGTTCGCGCGCGTCTCCCATCAGATTCGATTTGATCTCGGTCGTGCGAGGCGACGCCGGTCCCACCCCCTTTTTTTGTTCGCGGAAAATCGTAAAAAATGTTTAAAGAGCCGTGGCTGAAAAAATTCCCGGTCGTTCCATTTGGCCGTGATAACCTCATAAAAGTAGGAGTCAGCGCGTTGCGAGAGGGAGAGATGCCATCTCCCGGAGGAAAGATTCTCCAGTGAATTTTCCCGCTCGTGGTGGAAACGCAGGCATCAGCCCTCCGCGTTTCCCCCGTTCCCTCCTCCGATCGGCTTTTCGTGCCGACCTTACTAAAGCGAAATCATCATCGTCGCGGCGCGATACACGCCCTCTTGGTTTTTTCCCGGGCCGACGGCGCCCCGGAATGCCATTCGATTTAATACGTGAACGACAAAAAGGGGACAGTCTTTCCTTGCCGGATGGGAGGACCTTACCACTCCCCCCCTTTATTTGGGGCTGCCCGCGCCTAATCTACCGGACTTCCCTTCCGCCCTCGTGTCCTGCCCGGGGAGCCTTCATCAGAACGCGTCTCGGGCGCCTCGTAGGCGACACATTTCGAGCTGCGAATTCGGCTAATCGTACCTCATTAAGTCTCTCGCTTATGCTTCCGGGTATTTTTTTAGGGGGGTTAGACTCCGTATATTGCCGATCCTTTTTACCGCAGGGATCTACTTTTTTTTTAATCTCTTTAGTTTGTTATGATACAATTTTGATAACAAAATATTAAGTGCAATTTATCTCACTTTTGCGAAAACGAGATATCGTAAGATTTTATGGTTAAAGTTCAATTTTCGAGGGGTTATTCATTCTGAGCAATCACAATTAGGCATTTCGATTAACTAACTTCCCGCGTAAAAATCTAAAGTATGGGCAATATATGGGGAAAACATTCCCCAAATATATTGGCAAACGTTCGGCAAACCACATCTTGCGAGCGCACATAGCCACGTAATTTAGACTCTAAGTGACCATATTGTAAGGTAGATATTCACTAGCATTTGTTTAATGTAAAATGCATACATTAAAGTTATTGAAAAAAAAAGAAAAAAAAAATTAAGTGTTGGCCTGCCGAGCAGAAGTCCGCGAGATCAAATCCCGGATAAGCAAAATTTTTTTCTTTTTTGGAAAATGTCTTTTTTTGTAATATCTTCGAACTATTGGCAATATATGGGAAATATATTGTTTGCAAAATGTTCGAACTATTGGCAATATATAGGATACCTAATGGTAGATGTGGTTTGCCGAACGTTTGCCAATACTTAGGGAATGTTTTCCCCATATATTGACCATCGGAATGTCCAATATGCTGCCCACATATTGCCCATACTATAAACTCTTGCGCAGGTTTGCAATCACTTTTTAAAATTTAATCATTCAGTTTTGAAATCATGATTCTAAAAACAAGCGTTGCTTCTGACTAAAAGTAGAAATCTATTTATCAATAAGTTACCGTCAGTAGTGTATCAATAGTTAGGTTTACGAAGTTTTTCGGGCAGCAAATTTTTTGACTGGCAGAATAATTAAAGTGACAAATTTGAATGCGCTCGTGATTTTACTGATTTTGAAAATAATTGAATAGCCAGCTACGTTAATACCGAACGTTTCACCTTTGAAAACAACTGCACATGCGGGGAAATCGTTCCTGCGCCTCCGGCAGCGAGGACTCCGGATTTTTCCCCGACGCCTCGATAGTCACCAACACCCCGTCAGCTTCTGCATGCTTAACGTACGCGTGACGTTCTCAACTTTCGCCGCGTGCGCCTGGCCGAGGAGACTCCCCCACTCCTTCATCACGGCCTCGCAGCTTATTAGCAACTGAATTTTCTAATTCACGCACTTGGCCTTTTCTTTGTCTATCACCTCGATTACGTGTTGCGCCGTCGCCATGCTGCGTCTTCAAATCGTTAACGATACCCTGCGATATCTATGCGATATCTCTTTCGTCATACTGCAATTCTTGACGGGCTTGCAGAAGTTCTTTCGTGCACTCTTCGAACGATTTTTTTAGATTGATAAAAAATATTGTTTTTTAATTTACGCGGGTTGATTGTAAATAACGTTTCAGAGAAATAATGAATATCAACGAATTTCTATATTGGAGCAAACTTATTTTGATTAGGATGAATTAATATTTTGTTATAGGATGAATAATGCCGTGTCCTTACGGATTTCCAATTCAATTCTTTTAGTGCTCTTTGTAATTTTAATTCAAAGTTGTAAATATCAGCAATATTAAAATCTTCAACTTGCGACATTGTTGCTTTAGTATGAATAAAAACGTTGTTTAACTAAACTTTTTATCAATTGCAAATCTACGCATCTACAATAGGTTGAAAAAGTGCAGTTATTATTGTTATACACAACGACAGTTGGATTTTCTCGAAGAACACAGATTTAAATTTAAATTAAATTTTAGTTTAAATTCGATAAAATATAAAATAGTTAATTATAATCTTAAGTCTATAATTACAATATCGATAGAGTAGGTTCAAATATATAATTAGTTAATCAAAACAGGATTTCTTTTTAAAAAAAAATTAGAGTTTTTATTTATTTATAAAAATACAATACATCATATCACATATTATTATGAAATCATATTATTATGAGTCATAAAATTTAAAATCACTTAACAATAATATATGCTTTCCTAGTAGTTTTGGCTGTGGACTCAGCATCGTAAAAGATTTTTTATGCACATTCACCTTGGTTCTGGAACAAAAATGATTTAATTAATGAATTACTTTATAAAGATAAATTTTTTTCAATTGCAAGTAAAATATAACAATTTAAATTATATATAAATTTAAAAGGAGGATCCTTTGAAAACTTTGAAAAATAAAAATTTTTATTTAAAACTATAAGTTCAAATATACATTTAAAAAATACTTACATGCAAACAAAACCTGCAAGATTAGTTTTTACTACATCTTCAGGTGAATCAGCGAATGAAACTGAAAGTATGTGATACCGTAAATTATCTGCTGGCATAACAGGAACTAATTTTGTTAAATTATCTTCTGCCTTCATCTCTAAAGGCGTGCATGACGATGGCAATTTTGGTGCTTCTATTTTAAAAATTTTCACATTTCTCCATTTTACTTCAAAACTGTGTGGATATAGACGTACGCTTGATCCATAGAAATATTTACGGATAGACTGAATGTTCGCTTCAAATCGCTCCATAGTATAATTTGCAACAACTCCTCCACTCTTTGGTAAATGCAGTATTTTTGTAGACTTTGGTATGTCCTTCTTTAAAGCATGGAATAGCTTTTCGTGATCCAAAACCAAAATAGAGTCAACTTGAAATGTTTCCGCAGCTTGAGTTAACATTTGGTAACTGTTTTCACCATAGCCCCATGTGTTAATTACTATACCGGAAGCGTTTGTCCTTTTGCTAACCTGCAGTCTATCTGAACACATTCCAGCCAATCTAGTTACAAGACGATCATAAAGAACAGGGTTGGCACTGGGATTGTTATGTCCAAAGTGAAAAACTAAGGGTGCCTTTTGGCTGAAACCATCTACAACATCAGATGGCCTTTCTACCAGTAGTGCACCTATTGATCCTGGAATTGCAATATGTCCTTGATCAACATCTAAATCAACATATATTGGTCGTCTACCCATTCGAGCAGCATAGTTCGATAGGATTCTGCACAAGGTTGATTTTCCTACGTTGTTAGGACCCACTACCATGACAGTAGGACCTTTTGTTTCTTCTCTTTTTGCTGTTTCCCTCATAGTTTCCAGAGCACCATGGCAGTTTAAATAAAGACTCATTGGAGTTTCTTTTCCAATATAACTAACATCAGTTTTTCCAACTAATTGAACAGTACATCCATGCCAGGTATACACTGCAATCTTAGCACAAGAAGTAAATACGTACTTGTTTCCTATCACAAGTTCTGTTCCAAAAACCTCGGCTAAGCCGCTTTTTAACTGAAAAATAATTATTAATTATTAATTTGGTTTTAAAATTAAATTAATATTTATTAAAATTACAATAAATATTTTATACATACCACTAATGTAACCTTCTCATTTTTACTTTCCAATTCAAAACGTAATTCAGTCTCTGCCTCTAATGTAACTATTTGAACTGGTGCTTTAACTCCCGCTTTAACTCCCGCCATTATGTTATAGATTTTTAAAGTCTTCGCTTTACAAAATATAAAATGACTATAACAATAATTTATTTATTATAGTAATTTTTTATTTGGCTTAATTAACAGTTACACAGTGCCAAACACAACACAGTACCAAAATCTATTCACAGCCACAACACAGTACCAAAATCTATTCACAGCCACAACACAGTACCAAAATCTATTTCGTCAGCACTGTTTACTTCTCTGATAATATTTATATCGATAGGTTTAGGTTAAAGTATACACACTTCTACGAGGACGTGGAGTCGTCTGCCGAACTATAAAATTGCAACAAGCACACCTCAATATATACTGACATCCCTACCAGTACCCCCACTTGCAGTGGTGCACCTGACCAATTACGTTCGAGATCATTACTCCCCTCCCTTTGCCATTTTGACCGAAGGGTCTAGGAGATACCTGGGCCTGAATACCTTTCAAAATATTTGTCGCATTCTAGAAACAGCGCACTAAAAGTATGCATAATTATTCTTAGAATTTTCAATGACAATCAAATGGCGATCTGCATTGTTCCTATCAATAAATCATAAGCCTTAATGGATTTCGGATGACTTAATGACCAAGACCTCTTGCTACTCGTAAAATAATATAAGCCGGTTTCGGAGAGACATCCCGGTTCCCGTAGGCAATTAGATTTAATATAAATTTTCCATACTCCGTGCGCAAAGTAACGATTTTGCGCACGCTAACCTAAAATCAGCTTCGTAAAATCGTACT
>JAXIUT010051480.1:0-10862 GCA_035586675.1 Eurytoma californica | reverse complement strand
CTTCGCCTCGGGTGACAATTTACATGCGATCTGAGACAATTCTTATTTTACCTCCCTAGATATGTAATATACTATAGCACACTGTGACCAGTGTATAAAGTACTTTGTCACACTGTGACCAATGCGTAAAGTAACTTCTGCGCAAAGGCTTCAGCTGTGAGTGTGCAAATTAGTGGCTTTAATTTCCGCCCTAGACATAAGCATCAGAAGTACTTTTCTTTACAACTTTACGCACAAAATTGCAAAAACGTTTTTTTATGACAAAAAGGATTTTGATAACTAGTACGTGCTTGTTTTCCCAGCCATTAATAACTAGTGTTGGTAATTTTTAATTTCTTAGCTTTTCCTAACGTTGCATCTGTCGTAAAACATTATCGAAAGTGGCAAGAGGCGGTTTATTTTCCTATTTTATTAGCTGATTCTCAAGTGAATATTAATAGTGAAAGACCTACTTTTCTACTTGTAAAAGAAAGAGTGAAGCTCTTTAGCTCGTTCAGATAAATACGTAGAATACATCAAAACAAATAAAAATTTAACTAAATTTTTTTCGAGCAAAATTTTTTAATCTCACCCGGAAATATAATAAAAAACTAATTCGAAGACATTAATTAGTCGTCGTTAAACCAAAGTGCTCGGTTACCTTTTTAATTGATCATAAATCATTAAATCTTCGGAAGACCAGAAAAAAGTTTTACTACATCTTAAAGTTTGTTGCCACTCTTCTAAAGCCTTAGTTATTTATAGCGCATGAATTTTTATAAGAATTAAAGGAGGGCTTTTTTTAAATAAATAATGTTTACCAACACTATTTATAACGAATCATGAAGGAAAGCGGCTTACGTTGCCACTAAATTTTTAGCGAAGAAACTGCTTAATTACAGCTTGTTAGGCTACAAAAATAGGACAGCGATCATTTCAAGTAGCCAGTCTTCAGTTATTTTCTCCCGAGATAACGGGTTTTCGATTTTGGAAATTGTAAAATAAATAAACATGTCTTGGATGGTTGATAGAGGTAAATGTTCCCATTGGCATCGAGAGTTTATTTTGGAACAACTGAATTGCTGCAATGCATTTGAAACAAACGGTAACCTAATTTTACTAAAAAAGAAGTAACAATTGACTTGTATCTGATAAACGTTATTTATAAGCTCACAGTATGAGATGCTGCGGCAGACACTTCAGTGAAAGTTAAGCTGTCTACGATAACTTGTTGGCTTTATTTTGGCTTCGCGCAGAAGAAACTTTCTTATCATTTCCAGAAAGTACAGTAATTAGTACAATCAATTTTGCACAATAAATAAAACATTGGAAAAGGACATCTCGTAAAACGTCGAACTGCAATAACTGTTTGTAGAACAAAATAGGCAGGAGAAACTGTCCATCGCGGTTGAAAGGAAACTTCCTGCGGTTCGATAATAAACCACTTTGTATGAATTTAAGTCATTTCGACGCCTGACAAACTATTAAAGTGGAAATTTAGGTTGATTAGATTGAGCAAATTGCCTTCGCAAAATCGGGTGGGTATTTACGTCGTCGATACCGACTCGGTGAGTACGCGAAGCGCGTAAACGTAATCTCCTGAGTTAGAGCAGGTGGACAAAAAAGGAGACGCATTGTTGAGAAAAACGGAGCGTGACGTTGGTGGGCGCACGCGACTCGTTTACCAATTTTCAAACTCGCTTTCCGGCGTTACGCTTTGGCTGATTAAGGTTAATTTTCCGCCGTTTTTTGCAGAGAAACGACCAGGTTTTTTTCTCAAACGTTATACAATCATAGTCCATTAAAGGATCGCTAATTCAATAATTTCTGGGGCAATTTCGTACTTTATTGCTTTCTAAATAATAGAGACATGTGTTTAAAGGAAAATAGCCAATTAAAGGTATACAAGTACCCTATTTTTTAAATTTATTATTATGGCATCTTTAATAAACTTTTAACTAGTTACATTAACTGATACGAGGGTTCACTTGTTTACAAAATCTTAAATAACCTAAATTTTCATGAACTTATACAATTATTCAAATTTAGACTTCCTGTGTATAACATTATAGAGTTCATAGGCTTATTTATGAGCTAAATTGTACATCTAATTTTGGACTTTATTCCACTCTAAATAGAGTTAAAAGGATGTTAAAGCTTAGAAAAAAGTTTGGTCAACATCCGCTTATTAAATTATAATACTATTGCTGCTACTTATAGGCCATTGACAAGTCAATATTTCGGTTATTGCTTCATTGTAATAATTTATAAGGTTACAGGCTATATAAGACGACATGAAACTCTCGGAGTTACCAGTATAAAACGTACAAGCAAATATCTCTGTATATGCATACTTGTGCAGCTGTATTTTTAGAATTGGTGATTTGTGACTGCAGCTATTTATTCGTTGATAATCAGATTCTGATCAGATTCACGGCTAATTATTGATCAACATTTCTAGTCAACAGTTAGTGAACCAGTCAAAAAAGATGACTGATTTAAATATAATTTTCTTTAAAAACTTTAACTATTGCAATTTCCATTATTATCCTTACGCCAGTAAAAATTTCAAAATCCTTATACAGTTCAATGACTAACATAAAAGAAACTCATTATTTATGCAAGGTTGAGTAATGGAAGTTTCTCCCCAGCGTGCGGCCGTTTTTTTCCAAATTTTCGTCACGGCTCCGTCGACGCCCGCAAAAAAACAATAGGCTAAAAGTTAGAAATCGAGGGACGCGAGAGAGAAAAAAAGGACGACGATGCCAAAAACCGCTGTCAAGGTCGCGGCGGCGCCTCGGGTATCGGTCGCATCGTTTAGCGGCGGCGCGCGAACCCGTTCCACTTTCGAATTCCTCTAAACGACGAGCAAGTGCGCGAGAGCAAAACGCGGCGGCGACAGCTGCGAAACGCGAAATGCTCTTTAACCTCCTTTCTCACGCGGCGGCGCGGAGAGGCCCTCGGACCGCCAGATCCCCCGTCGTCGCTTTTTCTTATTTCACCCCCCTTTTTTTTATCGATTCTCGAGTGCTGCGGACTTTACGAGTCGGCGCGCGGCGGTGGAGTACCGGCGACCACGACTCTGCATTGCCGACGACTACGGCAGACGCGATGTTTTTTATGGTATTTAAAAAGAGACTCGACGGACCATCGCGCGTATCTCGCTTTTACGAGAGCTTCAAGCTTGTTGAGCGGGTGTTTTTGTAATTTGCAAAGATAACGGAATAAAAGTTACTCTGGAAATTCAGATTGTTATTTAAAGTTGATTTAAAAATCTTGTAGGGGAGAGCGGGGTATAGTGGGTTACGCATACGATTTTTTAGAGGCGTATTGTGCACCACCTGTTCATCCAAATTTAATCTGTAACCTCTAAACTTGAGGTATGGTACCAATTATATGTGAAGTTTAGGGGTTGCAGATCAAATTTGGATGAATAGGTGACCCGCAATACTGCGGTAAAAAATTGTGTGTGCAGCCCACTATGCCCGCTCTCCCCTATAAAAAACAAAGTAATAATAGATATAACAGACGATTATTTTCTGTTTAATTTTTAAGTCATGAATAACGAATGTAAATAAGTTTACAATAAGTATCTAATTATTTTATTATTAAATAGTAATATTAATATTAAATCATTATAATTTAATTACAGTAATATTTCCAGACATAAAATATTTATACCATATCCAAAATCAATTTCCAATTTCACGTCTCTTAAACAGTATTGATTCTATAAATTAAAATTATATTAAGCAATATCATTGCAAAAAAAAATACATTTTTAAAATCACCCATATAATGAATAAGTCTATTGTGCGGTCAACCAATAAATTTATACATAATATTACAAATAAATTTCGAAAGTCAGTGACGTAAATGCCACGATCACAAGTACTTCGAGCAAGAACTCACAAGGGGATCGCAGTTGCAAAATCGGGTTCGCGTTAGATCTGAAGCATTATATTGTAGAGGCAGCCCTTTCATGAACGCGCATAAATCTCGCCGCAAGTGTGTACGAGGAAAAAGTAATTTTCGCAATGCTAGGAGAGATCCTTTCGCAAAATTCGTAGGATTCTTACGAGATGTCTAGGCTAATGCAAGATCCGAGAAAAATTCCCGCAAAAAATCGACAGTAACAACGAGTTTGTGCAAGTTGCTGCGCTTGAGTAAACTTTTACAGAGAATTTCCTTATGAAAAAGTCTAATGTTATAGTTTGTTATTGTTACATTTTTATTGCGAGCGTACTAATTTATATGAGAAATTCTCAAGAGTTTAGTATTATGAAAATTTTTCTCATAATGGAGTTTTAATGCTGGAAAGAAAGAAAAACTAACAGGTTAATTTTCTGCTCTTAATGAGGTTTATTTTGAGCGAAAAAAGAATGAATTTTTTAAAAGCTAGTCAATTATTTAAATTGACTGATGAAAAATATTGAATAAATATATTTAATGCTCGATTTAATGTAATTTATTTTCAACGGATACTTCTGGCCTAGAAATACTTATAAGGTAACATAAATTTACTTTTATTTTGAAAAATCAATTTCCTCTAATGCAAATATTTATTTTTTATCATTTCGAAACACCCTATTCGCATCATCGTAACTTGTTGGGGTTTTTTACGGAAATTTCAACAAAATCATAAATTATCGATATTCCTATACGATCGTATTTTTCCGAAATATTCAGCATATTCGCAATTGAAATGCTGGTGTGACAAAATCGTACTTCTATGGACCGAAATACACGACAGAAATACAATTTTGTGATTCTAGCAATTCAATTATGATTTTGCAGAATTCTCCGAAATGATAGGATCATGTAGAAATATCAATAATATACGATTCTAAAATTTCGGTAATACTGTACAATTACGGTGCACAGGTCCAATATTATACGATTGTCTAAATACTAAACGTTGATTTATGTTACATAATAAACACAAAATTATTATTGATTTTAAAAATGCGATATTTATAAAATTAGAGATGCGACATTTAAATTGGTTATAGGTCCTTTACTTGTAATAATTTTTCTCGACAAAATCAGGAATTTGCGGTCAAAGGAACAAATAAAACACTTAATTTTTTTCAAAGATTTAGACGATTTATTTTCTTTTTGCACCTAACTCGTTGTTTCGTACAAACACTGTACAGAAAAACGAAATGTTCGAACGAACTTCACTCCTTTATTACATCTGTAGGGGAGAGCGGGGCATAGTGGGCCGCGCACACTATTTTTTAGAGCAGTATTGCGGGCATCCTGATCATCCAAATCTTGTACTAAATATTGCTATAAACTGTAGTAAAAATTATTCATAGCAACTGTTGTTATCGCATATAGCAATTTCTATTACATTATGCAGCAAATTTTACTATGTTCATAGCCATTTTTGCTATGTGACATAGTAATAAAAAAATTAACGATGAAATAATTTATTTTTGAATTTTATGCTTATTTTATTTGTAGGATTTTATTATTCTTAAGATTGTTAGAGAATGAATCATTATGAACGAGGAGAGGTTATTTTATATATATTTTTCTTATTTTCAATTTTGAATTTTATCAAAGAAGCCTCCGGTATATTCATCGCTCGTATATTATTAATTATGCCTTAACTGTAACCTATTTTACCGATCGCTGTGAACGCATTCTAATTTACAAATCGCATTCAAATGTAATCGCATGGTAAATATGCTTCTGTCAAATGTTCTTATATAGTTATCGAGATGTAAACTGTGCACTTGCGAGTTTCGTCCATTCCATAACTTGCCATTGACGATTCAACGACTCGCCGTCTATCATTGAGAAGGGAAGCTGCGATGACGACAATGTTTTGCTCCTCATCCGCGCACGTTACTAACCTAACCTTATCCAAGCCTAATTTTTACTATGTAACATAGCAATTTTTACAAAGGAATATAGTGATCATTATGATAGTCTTAGTACTTTTTACAAGCAGTGTTGCAAAAATTACTACGTTTCAAAGTACTATTTGATATAAACATAGCAAAGATCCTCATAGAACGAGTCTGTCCTCCTTTTCCTACACTGAGGGAATAATTTTGTAATAGTAAACAAATTTCTTCATTTAAAACGGTCACAATTAATTTATTTACCGTAGAATTCCGTCCGTTAATAGTTAATAAATCGAAATTTAATTTGAGGATCGGTAACGATTTAAGGATTTAGCATAGAATTCCGTACGTTAATAGTTAATAAATCGAAATTTAATTTGAGGATCGGTAACGTGGTAGTTGGCGCTGTCAAAATATATAGTGTGCGCTCAAGCTTAAATAAATATATATTAACTATTTTAAATAACCATATTAAATGTTACGAAGTAATACTTCCATATCAAAAAAATTGTGAAAAAGCGTTTAGATTTGATTTTAAAAACATTCAAGGCCTTTGGAAATTCATAAAACTGCTGATAGAAAGAATGTAATATCGCGCAGAGATTTGGCGTAAAAAATGTTTAATAAATTAAATAAATTGTTCAACATTGCATCGGTGTCTCTTTATTATTATTTTTTTCAAAATCAAAAATAATTAGAAGTGAGTACGAAGTAAATAGTACGCTAACCTCTAAAATACAATTTTAACAAACGAGAATCATTGTTCGAAACGTCGGTACGTTAACTATTAACATGCGAACATTTCGCCAAAATTCATAGTGCATACGTTAACTGTTAACGTATTTATTTACCGTTACAAAATTCTTCCCTCAGTGTATGGAACATGGCAATTTTTACTATCTATTATTTTAAATATTGCAAGACTATTTCTCTCCGTGTAGCAATCATTGTAAAAAAGAAATAGAATGACAATCCAAATTTTTCCATTCCTTTTCATTAATTGCACTTACTTTTTGTATGCCTCGCTTACTCAGCGTTTCAGTGAAATAGAAAAAAAAATGAATCCCAAACGGAGACATCCCCTTCGATCCACGAAATAAACGTCGAGCGGCACGTGTCCCTCTGGTCGAGTCACTTCCGCTAGAGAAGCTCCGGAGAATCGGAAGCGTCGGGGCGAGCGCGAAAAATACGCGGGGCAAGAGAGCGTATCGATTGCCTCTGGCGGACGTAAACAAAAGCGACAGTCCGAGGGAGCACGTGACCGCGGGACTGCAGTGCCGGAATATGCTCGCCGGCGCACGAGTCTGGCCTAATTTTCGCCAGCGAGCGCGCCGCTCCTTCGCAACCCGCGCCCGCGTGAGCCGACTTTGATCCCCACCCCTGGAAAACCTCGAATATCGCGTTCCTCGTTGAATTTTTTTTCCTTCTTTTACGAGCTCGTTGGTTTTCACGGCGCCACCCCGGAATTAAGGAGCCGCTTAATTTCGGCGGAATTTCATGCCGTAATGAAAATTAGCCTAAGTGAGCTTGACGTCTGATCATTAGTCGAGCTTTAGCGACACGAGGATAGATTGGCCGGTAAACGGCGGTTTTTCAAGTTAATTACGGAGTTTACAAGAGAGAGAGAGGTACGTTGAATTTAATTTTTAGACAAATTTTGTAGTTATTAGGTCGAATTATCTTTTATGGAATTAATTTGAGTGATTCAGATAATTTTTTCTGTCTAGTTTCTTCCTGTTTGAAATAAATTGCTTGACTGATTCAACATTTCTACGAAATTATGTTTTTTGTTTACCATCTTTCTTTCCATTCGAGAATAACATTGCCTTTAATTATTTATTAAACATGTTACTATCTGCTACAAAGAAGCTTTTTCGACTTCATGACAGAGAACTTTGTTTTATTTAAATCGAGAGAAAACTCAAAGTCTGCTTAATTAATATGAAAGTCAGAGATTCAAGCGGTGAATAAATTTAGATAAAATTATGTCTTTATAGTGAAAGTGGTAAGGTTTCGAATGTCTTATTCATCCTTCATTGGGTTAAAAAGTCTCTTATCCTTCATCAAGAAAAAACATCTTATTTCAAGTACTAAGCAAGTGAATCTAGGGCACAAGTACTGGACATAAAGCATACAAAATCAAAACGTAAACCCACAAAGCACGAAACTCAAAGATTATATGCGCCAGTAATTCGTTTATTAGTTTAGTTTGAATTTTAAGCAGGTAAGTCTAAATATTTATGGGATTGAGGTCAAATAATATTAATGTTATTAGTAAACCATAGTTCATTGGTTCATCAGAGTCTGCACTTTACTGTTTATATTCTTTACTTATCATTTACAATAAATTAATATACGCTATTAACATACATAACAACTCTATATCGTATATTTTTTAAATAAGTATCCAATAAAATTAAATTATATTGAAGCTTCTTAAAGTTTCTAATGTGAGATTTCATCTTAGCGCATTTCTTTAGTTTCTAGATAGCTGTTATAACCAGAAAAATAGTACAGGACATTTTTTGTCAAACTTTTAAGTCACTCTGATTGGTCCCAGTGACATCAGTGATTTTCGTCATCGTTATATTAGCTGGAAAATCCACGTTGTGACTGTGTCAGCTTCATTAAAGTGAAATGGCAGTGATCGCTGGTAGGACATTAGAAAACGCCGTTTATCATTAAGCATCATTCCTTGAATGGTTAATTGTGCTGAACATCATTTTTTTTCACAAAACATTTGAAAGTTGCTGCAAAACAGTTGTATTATTGCCATAAAAACTGGACGCTTTTCTTTTCAACGAGAGGAAAAAAAACAATGATACAAAAGAAATTTCGCTTTCGGTCGTAAATGAAAATTCCGAAAAAAAGCGGCCTTTCTTTCCTCAACGATTAATTGTTCGTTACTCACGAGTGCAAACATTGCGTCGGTTCGTGTACCCACACCACTTCGTTAAAACTTAGCGGAAGGAAAAGGCGACGAAACAAAGGCGAGGGAACCGCGCGAAAACACAGGACATAAATATTCCCCGCGGCTGCGCGTACACGCATACACACAAACTTCTTTCCCTTGAAAATCATAAATTCTTTATTCCCCCTCGAGGTGAACGAAACTATTTCGAAATTAAAAATAAAAAAGAGTACGTGAAATTGAGGGAAAAAGAAGAAGAAACCGTAGCGCGCTGCACGTAATGAAACTCAAATAAGAGCGGCGAATTTCGGACGAAGGAGGAAGTAGGTTAAGTCGTCCCCGCGGAGTGGACGTCGCGCCGCGGGATCCGAAAAACCGTGAAATGCGAGGAAGACGCGCTCGGACGGTTGGGTAAACAAGAGGCGTCGGGCATCGGTGAGTTTCTTCGGCTAATGATAAATAATGCGCTCGCGCCGTACCTCTGTTTCCTCCATGTGAATACCGTATAACGACACGTGCTCTTATTTACTCAATGGCTTATATCTGTTTTTTTTTTTCTATTTACTCGGTAAACACGTGTCCCGCCATGCGCGACTGCGAAATTGCAAACGATGCTTCGATTTTAATTATCAATCAACGACCTTCTGGCTTGGCTTTGCATAAATAAACATTCGTTATTTAAACTAGTTTAAACTTGCGATCGAGCCTACCCCCGTTTATGTTAAAGAATAAACAAAAGCAAAAAAGTAAACTTGATGTGTACAGTGAAAGGTATCCTTTAATCCTTGCCTGCGGATACCGGCTAATGAACTGTTTGAGTTGACATTCTATTCACGTGTAAAATTACTGAAAAGTAAATATTTAACTTGACAGTTCCAGAATGATATTCCTTATTTAATGACAAACACAAAAGTTTAATTGTTATTACAAAAAATATGAGCAAAATTGTAAACAATCAAAGAAATATGCAAGTAATTAAAGAAAATGACACTGTTTACATTCGCGGATAAACGCTCTTTTTTTTTAATGATCCTTCAACACATGCACCGGCTAATTGATTTCGTTGCACCATTATATCTCGACACGTTCGGAAACAATTAAATTCTATTATCATCCGTGATAAACACGCGTACGTGAATCTAGGCGAATAACGGATCCCGCTATAGTCAATACATAAAGCATGCCAACAGCGTCCTCGCCGACCAGCGACCACTGCCACAATCGAAAAGGGTACGGTCCAAAAAACGAAAGCATCACAACAAATCCGCGTGTCAACTCGCGTGGAATATCCGTTTAGCGGCGCTGCGTCAAAATTTCTAGGTTATGTCGGCCGCGCGAGCTCGCGCTAGAAGCGGACTAACCTCGTGGGCGCGGGGATGCTGGTGGCTGCAGTGCCGGTGCTCGAGGTGCTCGAACGCCCGGGCGAGTCCGCAGGCCAGCAGGAGCAGCCACGGCAGGTGGAGCGCGGACCACGACGGCGACATCCTGACACACGAGCGAGAGGCCGTACAAACCGTCACGGGCGGCGTCGTCGCGTTGCGGCTGCGACGTCCGCGCGCCGCGGACTCATGACAAGCACTGGCGGCGCGCGGCACTGCGCGGACCTTAAATAGGCGGCGCCTCGGCCGCCACTGGCGCGCCGCGGAGCCGGCGGCGCGCGCGAGCCCCCAGCAGAGCCGCCGCCGCCGTCGTCGCTGCCTCCGCTGTGCGCCCGCGCAAAACCGCGCGCGCCAACGCCGCTGGCTGGTGGGGGTTGACGGTGCAGCCGCCGCCTGCCTCCCTCATTGGTGGCGCGTAAAGGGCTGCGAAACAAAAAGTTCGTTCGGTTTCTCTGAATTCGCTCACGCGCTCAAATAGCCTCAGTCGGGAATTCAGAACAATTTTTAACCCGGAATTCTGGGAATTGTTTGGAAAATGGGTGATAATTAATGAATATTTAGATGAGTATTTTATATTTAAATATCTTTATTTAAGTGGAGCGGTATATTCAGCTCTTGCTCGTATAAGAGTTGTAACAAGCTTCTCTCAGCTTATTATAAAAACGCGGCAATAACATGACAAAAGGTCAAAACAGCACAAAGTCGCGGAACTAAGAGAGAGACTCCTGGCCCATC
>JAXIUT010051469.1:28887-52406 GCA_035586675.1 Eurytoma californica | reverse complement strand
TCTCTCTCTCTCTCTCTCTCTCTCTCTCTCTCTCTCTCTCTCTCTCTCTCTCTCTCTCTCTCTCTCTCTCTCTCGGGAGGGAGGGTTTAGGCCTCGGCTTTGTCAAAGCAGGCGCGGAGGCACGGCGAGAAAGAGAGAAAGAGAGCGGCGGCGGCGGCTAAAATAAGAGAAAAGCCGGAGGGTTCGAAGAACTCTCCTCTCCGGGCTATCCTACTCTCTGGCCCCGAGAGCGAGGAGAGGCACGCGACGCCGCGAGAGACAGATTGCAAGAGCGGGTGGGAGAAGGAGCCAAGTTTCGAGACGCCGACTTTCGTCCTTGCTCTCTTCTCGCCCCCCTCCTTATACTCCTCCACTTACTACTTTTTTTTCGGAGCGATGCCTCGCTTTTTTTTATTTGTCGATTCGTCTTTTTTTTTTTTAAGTTCGAAGTTGAAGGGTGGGATTTTTTTCTAATTGATTGGAGTTTCATGGGGTGTTCCAAGGTGTTCGCTTTTTTATTATATTTGCTTTTTGGTTCGATCAATGCAAACGTGAAAATGAGCGTCGATTTTCCAGCGTATTATTTTCGGTGCATCCGAATTGTTTACAAAAATGAATATTTTCTAAAATAATTGCTGTTTATCGTTTTATCGCGTAACGGGATTGTGAAACCAACAATCGCTGCGCTTTTATCTCCGACGAAATAATAAACGGACAGAAAAAATTTGGAAACATTTCACTTTTTTACACCGAGCTGTGTAGAATAAAACTCACGATTTATTCCACTTTCGTTTCTAATCTTCTCGCGCGAAAAAAAACTTGTTTAATTCAAATTTAATTGCGAGCAGCATTCGAAACAATTAACAAGTATCCGAAGGAGGTGAAGTAGCATAATCTTAATCAACAAGCGCAGTAAGAAGCCCCAAATAAACTCATTGTTTACAAATTGGAAGCAGGTAGAATCCCGGGGCGAAATCTTGGCCGGCAAAGTACGCCGTAATCCCCCCCCCCCTCCCTCCTCCCCCATATCTCTCCTCTCGCGCTTCTCTGACCCTGTTTGCGGTGCGATCGATCGACTCCGGAGTTTCGGGAAGTCACGATCGTCGCCAATGGCCGGACGCAAGGAAGGGAAGACTTTTAAATTTGGGCCGAGTGCGCGCCTCTATACTTTTTTCCCCAAGAAGATGCTATTTTCCGAGGGAAACTGGGCTCCCGACGTACTTTTACAATTTTATCACTTTCGCGAGGATTAAGTGCTCGGGGTGCCCGCGCGAGCTCCCCCGCGCCTTTACTTTGGAGGCGCGAGAAAAAAAAAGGATGGACCGTTTCAGAAAGTTATATTAGATGAATACTTCGGCTTTATGTCTTCGCCGGTGAATTAAAAAAAGGATAATTTCGTTTGTAAAGTAATTAGTAGCTTTTAAAAATTTTCATTGAATTACCGGATGAGTGTACATCTTTAAAAGGCTTTTTGGGGGGGGCGACCTTTGAAGTCTGCAAGTTCCGCTGGAATTAAATCTTCCGAGCCAAGGATAAAAACTGTAAACAAATTTAAAGCCGAAGAAACAAAAATAAAAAAAAAGAGAAAAATCACTCTGTTGACGCTTTGACAACGTGTTTACCAAGATAAATGAGTCTCGAGGAGCATTATCCATTATTTGAGCTATGACCTCGGGACAAGTCGAACGTGTATATCCTTTATCCACTCTATCGGAGCGAAAAATACGAGTCGATTTGTCGCACTTTCCTTTTCTTCGGGCGCGGGCATTTCGAATGTTTAAACAGCTGACGAAAGCGCGCGACGCGTTAAAAACCTCGTATACGAAGCTCGCGGGGGAGAGAGAAAGAGAGAGAGAAAAAAATATACGCGTCGAAAAGGCACTCGAGAGGTTGGTGCGCGCGCGTTTCTGGTTTCGTTCGCTTCTACATGATTTTTTTTGTCGTGCGGTTACCGAGTGTACTTGGCGATTTCGCCCGATAAAGATAATGAAGAGTTTGTTTGCTCGAGAGCGATATTTTTCGGCGACTGTAAATACTTCGGGGACCTGTTCGCCTGCCTTATTTTTTATACTTGAACGTGAACTTTGTAGAGGTTAGATATTCTAGCCGAGGTCTATGGTCGCTGCAGTAGCCTTCTTTTTTTGTCGCCGATAACGATGCTCGTTAATGCTAATGTTCAAGACGTTCGGTTATCAGTGTACATTTAAGTACAAAAAAATTATTCATTGATTAGCTTAACTTTTATGGATGTTCACACGATTATCCGAGATTTTTTTATTAAAACACATGGCTTGAATTGAAAACTATCGATTTTTATTTAATTTTTATAAAAATGGATTATATGTATAAAGAAAGTTAAATAGAAATTGTAGTCATAAAGTTTTACATACCTGTTTTGTACTAAACTCTTATCAAAATTAAATTATCATGTTCGAGTTCCTTTTTCGAAACGCGATATAATTTGAGACATCAAAGCTTTCTGAAAAGATTAACAAGATGAAATTGATAAAAGTTTATTATACGCAAAAATTCTTAATTAAATAGAAATTAATTAACTACTCCATGAAAATGAAAGTAAAAGTAAAAACTGTAAACATATAGCTTTACTGTTATAGATCACATTCATTTGTATTTAATACCCTAGAATACAAGAAAGCTACATTAATAAGTCCCTCTTAAATTCAAAGCCTCACGAAAAGAAAAAGCAAAAGAAAGGGGACATAAATATCTCGTATCCCGGTAGTTAGGTACTAGCCAGTCACTTAGTCTCCCAACGAGCACGTGAAATCGTTTCTTCGCGTGAACGTCGAGGCGAAAATTCCTGAAAAACCCTCCCCCGGAAGCATCGGCTCGGGGAAGGGCCCCAGAGTACACCGAGGGCTCCTTCAGAATCCAGGACAAAGCCTCGGCGCGGACAAATCGCCGCGACATTCCTTGGGCGCGCGTCGTCACTCTCTCTCTCTCTCTCTCCCCCTCCCCCCTGACTCCCGATTCCTTCGGCGTCGCTTTCCGGGGCACTTGATCGCGAACAATGGAAGCCCCGGCCTCCCTCCCCCCCCCTCCCTTTCTCGCGGCCGCTCGTATATACCTGGCGCGCGCGCCGTAAGCCAGGTGTGCTGGCGCGCCCGTCCCTGACCTTACGCTGGTGCGTCGACGCGCTCGTCTTCTTTTCTCGCACTTTTTTTTTTAAGGACTCCGGGTTCTCTACGTTTTGGCCTTTTAAACGGACCCCGTCGATTTAACACCCTGGTTGTATACGTACGCGGCGGCTTTTCGCAAGATCGATATGGATGTTCGACCGTAATTTACAGTTGCATATTACTCTCTTGGTCTTTTTTTTATATACATGTTCTTATTGATTGTTGTTGCACTTAAGTGGATCGAGTTCCATATACGACTGTTTCGAAATTAAATAATTAGTCGAAATAAAGGCTAATCTATTTTTTTTGTATTTTACACGGCTAACTGGAACAAATGTGTTCACACCGGGAGAGGCGATTTTTCTCGAGTCATCGATATAAATTATTGGAAATTTTGAAAAAAAAGGTGTACGCGCCGCTCGTAAAGGTGAAAGTTTTACGCGACGTAATGAAACACGAGTAAAGATTTTTCCTCGTCGAGTATCGCGCGCGCACGGCAATGCCCGTCTCTTTATCCCTTTTTTCCGCCGTGTCTGGGGGTCGTTTTAAGTTTGCGAAAATAGCGGAGGGAATATCGACGAGGTGTTCGGAAAAAGGTTTTTTACAGCTCGAGGGTAGACGATCCGACAAACTTGCCTTCCACTCCCTTCTTTACCTTTTTCTCCCCCTCGCGCGCCGCCGCTTCTCGCGAAAGGAATATATATTTCCTTTCCCGGTCACTGTGCGCCTTTATCGTCTCCTCATCTCATTCGTCTTTTCCCTCACTTTTTTTCCACGTTTTTACCCCTCCGTCACGGGTATTATGTTTCTTCTTCTTCGTTACTTATTTTCGAGTTAGATAACTAAAAATTGAATTTGTTCACATTTATTTGATTTTATGACAGCAAAAAAGTTCAAATATTTCATGATAATTAAGAGGATAAATAAAATGACTTCAATTCGATAATTTATAATAATCGTAAGTTAAAGTAATGTAACGTACTTAGTGATAAATATAATTATCAAAATTAATAGTAAATTCAAAATATCAAGGTATCGACGACAAATAATTCGATTGATAAATCACCGTGATTGAAATTTAACTCCCATCAGTACAAAATAGGGTTCGCCGTAGCGAATCAACAAAAAGCAGCTTATAAACAGGCGGCTAGCGTTCGTACCCCTCAATCATCTCATTACCGCCGGCATCTGGCCACCTCATCTCTCACCTACTTTCCTCCTCCTCCTCCTCCTCCTCCTCGAGCGCCGTCGCCATTTTCCAGCGGGTCTATCCGCTCGCTCGGGCTCTCTCGCGGTGCGGCGGCGTCTCCCGTTCGCCCGATAACCGGCCGAGAGCCGATAAAGGCTGCGGCTGACAACCCACTTCGATAGAGGCTCTCCTCCGCCGTCGCCATTTGCAATTTCAGTCTCTTGGCGGGTCCGCGCCCTTCGCCCCCCGCGCTGAAACGGACCCTCCGTCGCCGATAATCGAAAATTTCGTGAGACCAAATAGCCCGCCCCCCGACCTCGAATTACCTTTGAGCAATAGATAAGCGTCTGGAGTTGGGTTTGCGATGCGCAATTGCGCGGCGCGCTCTCGAAGACGTCGACCCCCCCCTGTTGTTTTCTGGCCGGCGCGCGACAAAGGCCGCGGCCGATTGATACGCGAATTATTGAGCCTTCAAGTGCCAAGCCTCCAGACGCTTGCGAGTTCGACCCTCCATGTCGAGGAGTGTGCTTTTCATTCGATACGCTTTGTTTTCGACCAACTCTATATTCCCGGGTAATTTCATGGTTAATCCTTTCGTTTTCGAGAGGTTTCAATTTTCGAGCTGGGTAGAAATTTTGTTATAAAAGTTGTAAAGCTGCGTGCAAGATTTAAGAATTGATAGGAAATCTAAACTTAAATCTTCATGTTTTTGTTGAATAGGGACAAACGTGAAGTACATGAAGCAAACAGCTTGATTTAAATTTTTCGTTTAATTATTCAACTTCTAAACCACATTTGAACGCACCCTACTTGTCATAACTCACATGCTGACGAATAATTTAGTGGCTATCTGTAATAATATATTTGCAGGCGCTCATTAAATTTTGCAAAAATAGAAACTGCAAATGCTATTTTGCGCGTCAGTTACAAGTTCAGTTATTTTTCTTTTTTTTTGCGTCAGTTTATAAATACTTTACCCCTAACAAAGTGAAGCTGCAATACACTTAGTAAATCTATTTATTCTAACAAATTGAATTATCACTTTTTTGTCACGTTACAATTTCGATAACAAACTTTGCGTTTTTTTCTGTTCCAGGTAAGCAATGAAAAAAAAATTCACCGCACACCGACGCCGAGCACATACCGTGAATGCGTAAGTCAATATAAATAAAAAAAGAGCTCGCAAGTATAATAGTCAAAGCGGAAAAGGGAAAATAAATACAAAATAGCCTGTTAGCGGCGTCAATCAATACTTTCTCGTATCGATGTGCTTGGTCCAGTAATTTCGGTTCTCTTTGTCAGCTAATCTAATTGTTTGCGGTCATTAGAGCAGATGCACAATTCGCGCACATAAAGGATTTTACGTTGTACTCGAGCGCATTAAAACTCAATTACGTGTAATTGAGTGCGTAATCCTTTGCTTGTCGATCGGCAAAAGGTATAGGCGGCTACTCATAATTTCTAAGCGCGCGGCCTCGAATTTTCCAAAACAACTCCCGTGTAATTATCAGTCGAAACGTCGAAACACCCTCCCCTTCGAATTTCAAAGTTAACCTCGTTACCGTAAATCTGTCCCCGAGCCGCAGCCCCTAATTTACACCCCCGCTCGGCTCGGCCAAATTATTTTTACCGTCCCACATTTCATAATTAGCGCGGACCGTTAAACGATTGCTAATAATTACAGTCGTCCGACCATGTGCGCCTCCCCAAAAGCCCGAACGCATACGTATACAGCTATTCAATTTGCGCGCAAAACCGACCGCGATTAGTGTAGGTACATCCAGTATAACCGATAAATAAAAGCAGAAAAAGCCAGGGAGCACCGCAGCTTCATTCCCCGGGCGACAAAAGGCGCGCAGATACTGCGCGTGCCTCGGCGTCAGATAAGCCGCGTTTAAAGGCGAGGAAGGAGCTGCGACGTTCTTCGACCCCGGGCTCTCGGTTATTATGTGGCCCCGCGCGATAATTCTCGCCGCGCTCGCTGCAGACGAGGGTGAAGCCTTCGAGCATGTGGTCGCGCGCGCGCGCACCCGTATTCACGGGAGAGAGAGGTCGATGAAACCGTAGGCCGAGGGGAGAAATCGCGCCGGAATAGGGGGCGGAATTACGGGAAGGGAAGAAGGCGCGCGCGCGCGCGAAAGCAAGGGAACCACGGCAGAATTCGTCCTCCCGCACGCATCGATAGAAGATACTAGTAATCGCGCTGCTTCTTATATACGTTACACAACACTCGCCGAGATATTACGCCGGGTAATAAAAATCATATACGGTTATATCTGACATTTTTATTTTCCTACTTTTATTGTTACCTCTCATAATGTAGTAGAGTGAAAGAAGTAAATAGATAAGTCTGAAAACGTGGCATTAATTTAAAAAAATGAGAATAATGACATACTAAAGGTGAAAAGTGCTTCCACATGTTGAACAACATTAAAAAGAATACTCCTATGTATAAAGTTAAATAAGTGAATAATCACTAATTCTACTTTAATAGGTCTACTAAAAAAAATCATTTTTTTTTCAGAAAAACCTGGTTTTTTTATTCTTTTACATTTTGAGAAGCGTTTGTGTTTGGTCCTTTATTTGCGCGTGCGCGTGGGTCTAAAGTAATTACGGGAATCGGATGATGACGCGCGTGAAGTAATGTCGATTATAAAGTTTGACCGTTGACGGATTGACGGTGGGCTGTAACCCCCGGTTGAAACCGATGATTGCTAGAAGCTGTTTTGATACGGCTATTTCAATAATATTCAATCGGCCGCCGCGTGATTAAACGTCATTCACCGCGGCTGATCGTTTAATAAATATTCCAGCTGGATGAATATATTACGCTAGTGTGCACTTTGGTAATTGCGTTTGAAGACTCGCACGCACACGCCCGATGTTAAAAGGACATCCGCGCGCGCGCGGGAGTTTAATTCGATTGCGATCGATTCTCACGCGCGTAATTTTCAATTTTTATTCGCCACCCCTTTCTAAACCGAAAAGGAATAGAAGGGACGAAATTACGTATCCCCGCATCAAACGCCGACATAAATAAATGAATATGTAACAATGGGTTTGCGGGCGCGCACATTACACCTCCCCATGCATATTTCACGTTAAAGTTTCAATACGGCGCGAGGCGGCAATCGATACCTTATATTTTGCAAGCTATCAATCGGGTAATACGGGTAATCAGTAAAATTAATCATCGGAAAAAGAAACTTCCCCGGGCGCAGGTTGAATTCTCGCGGCGCGAAGGAGCACACTCGGGATGAGAGAAAGAGACAGGCAGGAGAGAAGAAAAAGGTCGCCCGCTGCAGTCGGTTAATAACGTAGAAAGTCTCCCCGGCGCTGAGAGACGGAAGGAGAGTGTAATTGCCGTAATGCGAGCGAGCGGCGTTACGCGCGGAGCGCCGAGGATGAAATAGAACTTGAGGGGGGAGGAGGAGGAGGTCATTGATAAAGGGAATGCTGTCGCCGCCGCGCCGGTTAAATATAATACACAACGTAACCCCACGAGTCGAGATGGGGAGAGAAAGGCGAGGGTGAGCCTTCGCGCCGTTGTAATTGCGCCCGGAGCCTCGTGTGTACGGGGGCGGCGACGACGCTCCGCAGGAAATTCGACCCGTTTGCCGCCTAAATAATGAAAAAAACTCCAGGGAAGCGCGGGGAAGATTATTTTTTTTCTATAGTTATCCTGCCTGCCTACTTCGATATGCCGCCGAACCGCTAAATAAACTGCGATAAACAAGATGATTTAGCTTCGGACGATTATATGGGTATTGCTTTTGTGATTGGCAGCGGAGTTAATGCTCGTAATTGATTAATGCACCCCTAACAATTTTTTTTTCTACCTGTAACGGTAACAGCTGCTTTTGTTTCGTTAATTTTACGATAAACACATAAAGATTTAGTGAACGATCGTAAACAACACTTTAGTACGTTGGAGGTTAATCAGAATTTTATCATCTTTGGTTTTTGATCGAACACAATATTTCGACCTTTTTTTCTTACGATTATTTGTACACCGTAAAGAAAAACAGCGAAAGTTAGCAAATTAGCGCCGCCTCGGTAAATATTTGATAATCAGTATTACATGTTTGGTTTGGCACTGATTAAACGGGAGTTTTATACTGTCTCCGGGGCTGGCGGCGAACCCTCGACGCGGTGGGATAATCCGGTGATGGGGTAGATCGCAGGCGGCGATGAGAAGCTAAGGCGGTGGCGCGCTGTAAAAAAAGGGTCGCGAACCGCAAGACGATGATAGCGGCCGCGAGGCTATCGAAATATTGATTCGAACGCCTGGCGCTCGTTGCAAGCGCGGCGCTAGGCGTCGCCGATATTTTATTCAGCTTGAATAGCCAACGACGTCTATAGGCTCGGGGATCTCTCCTCGCCTCTTTTTTTTTTTTTTTTTTGTCGGTGCGCAGTGTTAGACTACGGCTGCTGTTCTCCCGCGCCTCATATTCAGGTCAGTAAATTAATAGCGCGCACGAGCGTCGAGCCGAGCGTGTGAGTGTGTGGTAGTGTGCGAGGTGGCTTTTTGTCGCTCGCGCGCGCGAGAGAGATTTCCGGAGGCGTTGGCACGAGTCGATGCCTTTTTGCTTCCGCCCGTGGGTGAGCTTTCGGCCCTTTTTTGTTGTCGCGTGGCCGAAAGAAGAGCCCAGATGGCGTGTCGGCCGATTAAGCGTTTCGCCAGTTCTAATAAGCTCCCGGCTGCTAGGTGAATTATCTGACGTTTAACTTTAGTTTACAGTCACTGTTATTGCGCCTATTAATCTGCGACGGTTCGAATAAAGCAATTAGCCGCGAAGCTTTCGGGAAATCGATGGCCGACGCATAGATTGAATTCAACGGATTACCGGCGAGCCAGACGCTTGGTTCATTGTTGCTAACTAGATTCGCGTGCGTCTTCGAGACGACAGACTGTGATCAAACATTGCGTCACGAAAAATTGACGCGTGGCATACGCCCCGGCGGGCTAAAATCATAAAGTCAAATTTAGCGAGGCAAATTTGTGCGGGGAACTTCGTCGAGTGGCCGTAACCTTCCGGGTGCGATGCTGCGAATTTCATCGACTGGCCGTGTAGATTCTCGTAAAGTTTTTTTGACGCGCGCGTGTTTGCTCTCGCCCTCGAGGATGATCGACGCTAAAAATAATACGCAACTGGGTCGCTCTCTCGGCTCTCGCTTGTCAATTAGCGACGCGGTGTTGCTCCCGTCGCTTCAATTTATACACGAATAATCCCGGAATTACACGTGCTTACCGACTCCCCCGACGGCTGGATTCTTCAAATTCTTTCAAAGAGGTGGAAACTTCGAAATTCCAGTTTCCCTCGAAAGGGGTCGCTAAGATACACCGAAGTTCTGACGTCCGTCCACTGACTTCTAACGAGTGGTGTGTAGCCTTCAATTTGAGAAGAAAGAAAAAACAGTTATTAAGCTGAATTTGGAGCGAACGAGAGTCAGTGGGCGGCCCGATGCTTCACAGACCAGAGGGAAGTCGAGCCGCCGCTGTGCCTCGGAGTGATTTAGTGCCGCTACCAAAGAGTTGGTTAATCCGGCTGACGTTTTGGTAAATTTCATGCCGAGCACGTGTAAGCTGGACGAACCGAGCGAGATACATCAACGGGCTATTTGCAGACGTGACCTGAAAGTATGTGCTCTAGTGTAAAATTTCTAACCCTCTGAGCGCTCGGCCTTTCTTTTTCTCTTCTTAATTTTGCTTTTCGTCTCGTCGAGCATCAAATCCGGACGCTTGGAGTTCAATTACCGGACGGCAATGAGCCAGTTTACACAGGGCGCAACAATCGTACGTACGGAGCGAGTGAAATAATTCGCAAACTTTGTACGTACCCTTTCAAAAGGCGCGCATCAAAGAAGCAAGAAAACTAATACTGCTGATACCGGTAGACGGGGCAAATATAAAAACAGAAAGCATCCCCGCAAAAGTTTTTGCGCGACCCTCCTCCTGAAAACTAACAAAAGCAGGCTTAATTATTTTAATTACCGTACGCACGTTGCGCCCGCGCCCGCCAATAAACGAAAAAGTCACTCAAAGGCAGCTCACGGAGACACGCATGCGCGCTCAAAGCCATTTCGCGAAATAGCTAAAACGAAAGGAAATCTCGCTTGAAAAAAAAAGGAGGGAAGGGGGAAGGTTCTCGTAACGTCATCAAAGAGCGGGGCTGAGGAAGGTGGCGGGGGTGAGACTGCTCGCGTGCTTTGCCTGGAAGCCCAGGTCAAAGGTCAAACTGTGTCGGAAATCACGGGAGCAGAGCGTGTTCTCGACCTTTGACGAGCTTACCCCTTTTCTTCTCTTTCTAGCCATTCGACGCGATCGAGCGCGCGCGTGCATATTTTACGAGTCGCCAGTGGGAGCGGAGCCCCTGAATCGAAGAATAATTCGTTGTTTATTGCGGGCCGGAAGCGCCAAAACCTTATTCCTTCCTGAGATTCTGCAGCGAATAAAAGTTAAATCCTTAGGATTAATTGTTAATTGACAACTTCTCGCGGTTATAAATTTGTGCAACGTCGATTCAGTTAGGCGTGGCGCGCACGGTTGATCGCAAAGTGGTTTTTATTCGACGCTCAAGTGGTAGATTTTCCGGAAGAATGAGAGTGAATTATTTAGCGGAATTTCCCGGGAAGTTGAATTTATGCCAGTGTGCAGAAAGAAATAAATCAGCCGAGGTTTCATTATTTTCACGTGGCATATTCCCTAGATTGCTCGGAATCCATTCCCTCCTGAATTTTTTATGATAAGAGGGAAAACCAAAATTACAAGAGTGGCCATAAATAATAAAAAGTAAAAGTCTTTTTCCGTTTGTGCATGGTCGAATAAGTAATCGGAATCTTCTCTCAAGGTTCCGGCTATAAAATGTACTCCGATAGTAATATTTTCGAGACCGCAGCTAAAGTTTGTAGGTTACCTTTTTGCACTTCATTATTCCGTCAGATTTTCCAAAAGTTTCGCTGCAAACCTAATTCTTGGCCCATGCTATAACAAAACTTTTTGCTGAAATCGATAAATTTACTCCTAACTAAGCTAACTCCTACGCGGCAACTTCGAGGTGAGTTTTTCCTCCATCCAAATTGTTAATATCAAAAGTTTTATCGATATCCCAAAGCCAAAGAAAATATAGGGCGCCAATGATTACCGAGGGATTAGATTAAGTATCGTCAACGAAAATTGGGCGGCGTTGCTTAATTGTAAGGCGTTGTAGCGCTAACCTATTAAATTGAAATGAGCATTCGAGGTCCCCCCCGGATCGGGTCCTCGAAATTCATCGCGCGTGAATTTTTCCGGCCGGACTGGCCTGCATGTAGCTGCGTAAGTGAGTCACTTGTTCGAAGGAGAGCCTCTTGTATAAATTAGTTTTAATGCACATTAGAGCACCGGCGCGATCTGGCCAGGATCCAATAAATTCCACCACCAGGCCCGGCTAAGAGATAGAAGCGAGAGGTTACAAATGTCCATTTATCTAACCTCAATTTTCAAAATAAACTTCGGTCAAATTTTTATTGCACATTATTTGTTAAAAATGGATTGCTTCGGCTATTTCGTGCTCGTGAAAGTTCAAGGCGGATTTTGGATTTAGAAAGTCTAAATATAAAAATAAATTCAGTGTTAGCCTTCGAAACACTGTTATTTAACCAAGTATCATTTTGTTTACCTTTATTGTACTAAAGAAGTATCTCTAGACACATAATAATAAACAATTTTGAACAAGTAAATACATTTTTAAACTCGTGAAATTTATCAATTTAAATAATTTAGCCATTTGGCAATTTGCTCTAATTATCAATAATAAGAAATTAAATATTGTCCAATAATCTGCATTATATTCTACGTTTATCCTGTGAAATTTCCTCGTTCAATACCTGTAAATACGGAATCCTTGAACGATTAAATTACTAATTGCCTCGTTCTCAGTACGGCGAGATGAAATTATCTTATTAAACCGGCATGATTCAGTGAATTCTGCAATGTAACTCCGAGGCAAGAGGCGATCGATAACCATCGATCAATCACTCATACAATGAAAATTTCGCACCAAGAGCGCAAGAGGGGGAGAAGCGATCGACTGCAGCAACATCCGACGCAGTGGGTCATTGGTTCATTAGACACAGAGAGCCGCGGAGAAACTTGCGCGGCCCGCTTCCGGGTAAAGCGAGCTTCCAGGAGATTGGCGATCTAAATAATTCCGCGGGCGATCAAAATGCGCGACACACGACGGCGTGTATAGTAATACGCGCGATTTCTCCGTACAGCCCGCGGCGTGTGCATATTACAGGAGGCCGCGCCGCCTATACGCGACCCGAGCTGAAAAATTAACGGGGAACAAGGTGCGCAAGGCCAACCCCCCGCGGCGCTAAAGGGATAATGGCTTCGTGAAACTTTCAACGAGCCGTTTCCCCCACCCCCTCTCCACCGACCTCTTGTAATCCGTTCCGCCGAAAGTTACACTTTTCGAATTTTCGGACGTAAGCGCGCGACGCGAGAGTCGCGGCCGGCCCGTTAAGGGTTGAACGACCGACGGGGTCCATTCACCGAATGGAAAAGCCCGAGCTGTGTAATTTCCCCGGCGCGCCCCGGCCGCAACCCTTTTATCGGAAGCGGCCGCGCGATCTGCCTCTCGCTTTCCGCCGCTCTCTTTTTTTCCAGATTCGCCCGACGCTTTTGCCTGTTGAATTTCCCCCCGGAAAGCATTGTTTCATTTCGCCTCGATATTTGTTCTGCCAAATTTGGCGAGATTTTTATTTTCCCTTTTAGCGGATTAAGAAATGTGTGTGTGTTTTTTTTTTTAATTACTCGAAATAATAAATCAACAGGTTTTTTTAAAATAAATTTCATTTAACATATATTGCAGCGCATACCGTTACTACCACTTGTTGAATAACGTATAAAGAAATTGTCGCAAAAATCCGTATTTACGTTTTTGCAAAAGTATTTTTCTTCCAAAATTGCATGTACAAACTCGAAATGCACGCGCCGCTCGAAAATGTTCATCCCTTTATCCGGCCGCGTGCTCGCGAACTTCGGAAATTTTTAATTATGCAAATGCACCCATTTTTTCCCTTAATCTCCGCTGGCTGGCCTCGAATTCACTCCCGGCCCCCTCAGATTCTTTTTCGCGATTTCATCCTCACCGAATAGTATTCCGGGACGCCGGAGGGGGGGCGAGCGCGGGGTTGGCTTTGCGCACCGAGCCGTGCAGCCCATAGCCTCCCGAGTGTTCTCTAAAAGACAGCTTTGAATATTTGAGTGCCGCGTTCCCGTCGAATTTAGACGCGATGCATTTTTTAAGCTCGTGCTCGCGCAAGCTCTCACTCGCCCCTTTCCGCTCTCCCCGCGAAAAAAAATTGCAATCTCACGGCTTTGTGCCGCGCGATGCTGCTGCACCGCGCGCTGCTTTTTTCTCCCCCTCTGCCCTTTTCTTGAATTATTATCATGATTCCTTTCGGCTGCAGGCTTATAAGTTGCGCTGATTAACGCAAATTCACGAGCTCGTGTATGAATTTTAAACCACCCCCCCTGGACTGCGCTCGTGCGAGGCCGTACATTTTTTTTACGAAATGAAGATCAACGTAAAATTTTTTTTTTACCGTACGATAACGAAACCTTCGGCGTCTTATCAGATAGAAGTTGAAAGGCTGTTTCACATTCGTTTCACATTCACATCGACGGAATCGGAGCGACGATAACTTCCGAAATAGGAGATCTCCCACACGGACAGGAAGCGCATGCAAAGTTAAAAGGCGCGCACGCGAGCGGGCGAATGCTAAATTAAAAACACGGCCATCCACGGTAATTCCGCATTCCTCCGCCCCTCGGCGAGCGGCTCGCGTAGCGCGGGAGGACGTAAATAAAGCACGACCGATAATAAAACGATGCATAGAGCCAGCGGGCGTGGGCGGTGGTTGCGGCGCGAGGAGTCGCACCAACCCCGGGGGCGTTTTACGAGGGCTTCGGCGCTCCCTCTTTCGCGCTCCTGACACACTGGGTAATCGGACGAGCGCGGACGGTTTCATCTCCATAAACTATTTCGCATTATGCTCCGGCGCTGGTTACTGCCTCGTAATAGCGCCTCCGTTGAGGAGGGTGCCGCGCCGAGCAACAGCCGCTCTCCGTCTCTCTCCCTCTTGCCGACGGAGTGGACGAAATTTTTATTGGTTTGCGCCGGTTCCGGGCGGGGGAGACTTTTGCTGCGGATTTATTGACTTTCGAGGTCGCCGCTGATGACCGAGGGGAGCTTTTCGTGCCTGAACGTTCTACCTGTGGTTTTCCTCGAGCGGATTTCACTTTTTTTTATTTACCGAAAAATCGTGTAGGAAGATGTATCCCGTCAGTTTCTTCATAAATTCCAAACGGAGCCGAGCCGCTCGTAAAACGAGCAGATACATGTTTTAACTAGACTGCCGGGTTGTTGTTTCTTCCACCGCGTTACGTCGAGTGACGGATGTGCATTTTTTGCCGGCCGGCGTCTTTTTTTTTTTTAATTTTTTTACAACCGCGCCTTTTCACGACGCGGAGGAAACACAACGAGCACACGTGTGCAATGGCTCGCTCGAAATTACGAAACGAGAGGTTGCGAGACGGCCTTTCGGTCACTCATCCGCGGGCCCGGCTTTTACGCGATCGTCTTGCAAAACTAGATTTTTTTTTTTGTCTCTCCGCCTCGTAACGGGTGTGATTCCTTTTTTTTACGCGTCGACGATGCACGCGCGCGATAATCAGGTGCCGCGACAATGCTGAGGCAATATCGGTTTCGGGCTCGGAGCCACGGGAAACCGAATTATTGCGGGTAAACAGGCTAAGCAGAAATCGAACAAATTGGTCATTACACAACGCCGGCGCGCGCGGCGCGTTGCAATACTGCGCAGGCCTCAGTCGCAGTTCCTTCCTTCTCCACTGCTTCCTTCACTCCTGCCCGGTAAATTGATTTTTAACGCGATCATACTCCAGATCGATATCCCGATCTTTTAAATTTATATCAATTCGATTATTCTTATCTCGTCCTTCCTAGGTTAATCATTACTTATGATTCATGCTTCCTTTACTTCCATTGGAGATGGGAAATAATCTAATCGTTGTTCCATCAACAAGAGTAAGTAAACGCGTCAACAGGGTGATTATCAAATAATCACATAAACGTCATCGTCCCAAACGCTCGGAAAAAAGAAGAAAAGAAAAGGAAAAGGATGAAGGGGGTCTAAGGAGGCCATAAATCTCGATCCTCCTCGAATAGCCGGGGCGCGAGGTAAATCCGGGTGTAAGTGCGCGCGACATCGGGGCGTACTCGAAAATCTACCCTACGAGCTTCTCTCTTCCCCAGGCGGGCGTGTGTACGCACGCGCGCGTGCGTACACCGAAATAGCCCGCACGAAGTGCCGACGGCTCGCCCGCGCGCGCCTCTATTCCCTCTGTGCACCGCTCGTTCGACGGCGGAGGCACATGTGATTCCAATCGCGTCGGGCGTTTATGGGCTCGGGCGCATCCCCGGGTACTCCCATATAAGCGTTATTTTATTTATTTATTCGCCGCAGCCTCGTAAGAGCCCCCCCGCGACACTTTATTTACCGCGCGACGAGAGACTTTTAAGGCTTCTTTGTTTTTCATTCCGTGGGATTTTATGGATTTTTTCATGATTTGGGAGGCGCGCTGCCCAAGTCGTTGAGTCTACAGTTTCGGGGAGCATATTTTTGAATGTATTTTTCTTTGTTTTGTATGTAAAATTATGCTTATCTTTTAAAATTCCTCTTTGCATTTCCATATTATTTTCAATGTCCTTTTCTGACGAAGCTGAATTAGTGAACGATCTTTAAATCCACTAAAAATTAATGGAATATGCTTTATCTGATGATCAGCAGAGTGCAATTCATTAAACACTAGCTTCAGATAAAAACGCGTAACTTCTGTGAATAAACGTAGGAGATGTCTGTTTTTTATTTGGAACTTTTGATAACTTTTATAGTATCCTTAAGTTTTTCGGGAATTCAACCTTAGCTAGTTTGCGCCCCTTTAATCGAATTGAATAATATTAATATTAGTCGCAGAGAATTTCATGCTGAGAAAAAATATCGCCAGGACTCATTTTAATAATTCGTAAATTACCCGCCCGAACTCGTTTTAATCATCACGTACAAGCTTTGGTGTGATCTTGATAAAGCGCACGCGAGCGCTACAGATAACGCAGGAATTCCCGAAAATCAATACACCGACACTCGGAAACGGGGGCATTTAAATAAAAAAGAAGATCCGAAGGAATTCCCGTAAGAGAATACGATTCGAGAGGAGAAGCGGCTCTTGCACCCGGGGGTCAGTTGGTGTGCGTGCGCGAAAAATCCGAGCGGTAAATAGCCCGGCTATTATTCGCAACGAGGAGAGCTTGGGCGGAGAAAACATTTTACGTCGGTACATAATCCCGGGGCCCGGCCGGAAAGTCTCTCCGCGCTCCTGTGCACTCGAGAGATCCTTGGGAGAGTCTCGGTGGTCCACGGAAATAAATTAGAGACCCCTCGCGCGCTCCAGAAACGGGGGGAGAGAAGGGAGAGAGCGAGGGGTAAAATCTGGCGCGCATTGTGCGCCGTAATTTACATGTAAATTATCGATGATTGCCACGACGTCGACGAGACCTATCGTCTGGAAATTAAATTCGGTCGATGAGCATTATTTGTAAACCCGCCATGCGCGCGACGCCCAGGTTCTGACGTTTGTTTGCCGAGGCGAGGTGAAACGTTTCATTGGGGGATAATTCGACTATTGCTTCATACATAATGCATTTATTTTTTTAAAGTGGATATTCGAAAAACAAAAGGGATTAGTTTTTGTTGAAATAAATTATCGAAGCGGGTATCTTGCAAAAAATAGTAATCGATATATGTCCCGGTGTATATTCATTTGAAGAAAATAATTACACACTGGAAGTAAGTTTTCTGGCCATTTAGAACCTACACTATTTAAATTTAATTGGCCCTATTTAATTTCAGTTAGTCAGGACGTGTTGAATAACTAATTTTTCATGAAATCTAATGAAATAAGCATACGCGCATATTCCCTTCCATTAATATCAATATTGTAATAGGGATCAATGCCGGAAAAGATGACGACGTTTGATGTAATGATTGCTCACGGTTAATTCGTCGCCCTTAGCTCCGGGCTACTGCTTCAGAATCCACACAGGGCTCGTCTATCCTTTGGGGCATTAATTTTCATCAGATTGCCCGAGACGCTTTGTAGTCCGATATCGGTATGTCGATGACGCCAATGACTCAGATATTTGCTAATAGGATCAACGCACCCGACTTGTAATTGTAAAAGGGACCGAGGCGTAAACTAATCTTTTGTTTATTCACGGCAAATTAAAACGGGCGTAGACCTTTTATTCACGCTTGCTTACCCGTCGAATAAAAATTTTATCGATAATTCATAAAGCAATGTCTTTTTAAATAAAATATGTATAAGTTGTATGAGAAAGCATACTTTCTAATCTTATTAAAGATTTTCCGAGCGCGTGGTTTGATCAAATCGGACTTTTTGTAGTAAAATAATCGCAATTTACGGCGTAAAGGATGTAAGCGCCAGGGAGGAAAGTTCGTCGAGGAATGTAACTTATCGACGGAGGCCTTCTCGAGGGGCTTCTGAATATCGAATTAAATTTTGTTCCTCGCTCGGCCAAGTCAAGCGTATAAACTGAAATTTGCCCGCAAAGCGAGTTAATCGAGATTTACAACTTAATGCTATATTCACCCTCCCAGCCTTTTGTTGACTTCTTTTTTTTATCACTCCGACTGTCCTTTTAATCTTGTTATTCTGCTTTTGAAACAACGTATCTTAAATGGAGAACCCGCGAATTATTCAACTTTAAACATTTGTAAAGAGCGCATCGTGTGTTAAAAGGATCGTTTAAAAAGTTAGGTCAAATCTGCATTGATGGAATATTAGAAAAGTTGTAAATTTGTGACGTGAATCTTAGCTCCGGATTGATGGCTCACTCCGAGTCCTTTATCGCTCTACATAATTCAAATTTTCGATGGCCAGAAAATTAAAGTAATCTTTGAAACTAACACGCCGACACCGGCGCCGGGGAACTATGAACTCCGGGGTCGAAAATAGATTTGATGGATGATCCGGGAGAAGAATCGCTCGATCAAGATTTCAACTACTTCGAAAATACACTAATCGACATTTTCATCATTCCACACGACTCGAGGATTATCGAAGGAGCTGCCCCGGCTATTCTCAGAGAGCGTCACACTCCTTTTTCACGCTCCCCCGCCATCTTCTTTTTTTCTCTGCCTTCGGAGGAAGAAGCGGTGGGGAGAGGGCGCATAGAGATCGAACGGGGCTCGAGGGTGGAAAGCCGATGTTTGGGTTGTATAGCCATCTCCGTATATCTTTTTTTCTCGACCGCGCCACATCTTTTGGCCCCCTTTTTCCTCGGTTCCGTCGGCCGCTATTCAGCCGGTGGCCGAGGGAACCTTTTCTCTCTCTCGCTTTGCGTTCGAGCGTGGAAAACAGTCAGCCCGGGAGACGCGGAAAATTGAGCCCCTGCGGCCTTTTTTCCAACGCCGAATTTCAGCGTCGCCATGCCATTATTCCCTCTCCGCTCCTTTTAGACCTGATGAATTTATTTAAATGTGTTCGAACACGTTGCACAAGGACGTCGACTATCTCTACATGTTCTCATAAGAATTGAGGTCGTTTTTACACGCAAGGGCGTTTTATTTATCGATTTTTAGAAGATAACAAGCGTCTTAAATTAATTAGAATGTTACATAAAGTATTACATGCATAAGCCTGCCATCACATTATTACCCTCGCATTAAACTTATCTTCATTACCGAAAAAGAAAACAAAATCAAACCTTAAATCCTAAAAGGGAAAGAGGAAATCCTGAACGAAAAGAACGTGAAAACATCATCACAATTAGTCGGCGATGGCGACGTTATGAATGAGGCCTAAACGAGCGGGCGTTGGATGAAGACACGCGTCAAGTCCGCGAGCAGCCGGCGGTATCAATTCTCGGCTGTAGCTCGGCTCGCTCGCAGATGCGCAGATAAAGAGGCGTACGTGCGGCCGTGCAACGGCCTGCCATCTCTCGCCGGGAACTGCCGCCAACGCCGCAGCTCGGCTGCGTGACGGAAACTAGCGCCCCAATGGCGTCGGCGCCCGCGTCCTTGCCGAGTTTATGCCCGTACGCCAGTGCGCGCGATTTCGCTTTTCCTTTTCTTTTCGCGAGCGATTACATTTTATTTTCGTTCGATGGGATTTTCTCGAGTCTTTCGATTCATGCCGATGTTTAATTAGCTGACGGCGGTTGAAGCTTCGATGTGTAGGTGTAGCTTCGATTAGATTAGCAGCAGCGTTGTGCTCTACTTCGGTGCTTGAGCGATTACTCTTCGAACATATAGCTATTGTAGATATTTGTATTTTTTTTTTATTCTTAGAAAAAAAAGTTTATTTTACTAAATGATAAGGTTTTGCATTGCGATACGCAATAAAGAGCTGCTGTGTGCATACCAGCTCGAGTAAGTTCAATAATGCAGAATGAGGTCCAACGGTGCGGTAAACCTACACAATTTCGAACAGATGAAGTTCGCATTAAAATTTAATAGCATAGAATTTGATTTGTAGGTTACTCGTATTGCATCAATGATGATCATTAGTTCATGATTTGCATACGAAAGTCCACCCACCTGGTCAAGGCTCTTATACTTTTGACCCACTTTAAGGTAGCTCCAGCGCAAATCCGCGCAAGGCCCCGTAAATAACTTGAATTTTATTATTTATGAACTTGACATATCACTCATTCCCGTGATAATTTCCGTAAGCCCTAAGTGCTTTTGCTTTTCCTCCCTAATCCCCAAATACACACCATAAAACCGTCAGTGGCCGCTGAACGCGTATACATTTCTTGAGACGGCAGCTGCCGCAAGCTTCCAAATTTTGACCCTTTTCTCGACCCAATTCCCAGCCGGCACTCGCGCGACTTATCACCGCCAGCGCCTTCTTCCCCCAGGCGCACGCGTTTCTTTCAATCTCGCGCCCGTATGTACACGTCCGTTCATCGACCTGTGGCCCTTCGCGCGCGACACACGCACGAGCTTTTCGGAGCGTGAGAAAAGGCGCAGAGGGACTCCCGGCATTGTGTCCAGGTGCGCGCGCTGCTGGAAAAGCGCCCGGAGATGTACCCCCGTTAAGGGTGGCTTTTGCGGCGAACCCATTGTCGGCGCGGGGCTTGATAATGACGGGAGATTCCGTACGTCATTTTGGGGTTATTTTTCTTTTTTTATTGTGTTGTACACGAGGGTACTAATTTTATTTTTCTTCGTACAAGTGCTTTACAGCGCGCTGTGAAAATTAAAACTAATTGCACGATGTTTTCGCTAACTGCTCCTTTGGAAATAATTACCGTAATTTCTCGTAGAATTTAATATACTAAGGAATTTAACTAAATGCAGATTTTGTTACATTTCATGAAAGTCAATTTTTGCACGACGCGAGTTACTTTTACAATGACTTTTATCGGTAAATTTATCACTTCGTGGGAGATATTCTGATTTTTCAGTGAAACGTTATATTTAACAAGGAGAAAAAAAAATCGGTTTCTAAAAACAACGCCTCACACCTTGTATCCGTCGCTCGGGGTACGAAAAAGAAAAAAGAATAACGGAGAGCAGACCGAATAGCATACCAACAGGTTAAAGCGAGGTGTGTGCAAAAAAAAAAAAGAAAAAAAAAACGAGAGCGCGCGACAATGCGAGCCGCTCGTGTGCACTCGAAACAGCTTACACAAACGCCGCGTAACCGCGACGAGTCGGAAATTAAATTTTTCCCGCTCTACCTGCCATCCGCGCGAAAACGGCTGCCGCGCGGGTGGGAATATTATATATTACCGGCGCGCGCGGGGGAGAGAGTACAACTATTCGATCGAAGCCGCGCGCGCGCGTCTCCCCCGCCCGAATAAGGAGGAGCAGGGGGCGAATCGCGCTCAGCTCGAGCAGATAATTCGCGCTAAATTTACGAGTGACTTCGCGAGTAACGATTCCGAGGTTATGACTCGGGCGCAGTAATGGAGCACTTATCTGAAAGCGATGGTGATTCATTCGGCCGGAGCAGCGAGTGTCGCCTTTATGGTCTTTCGGTTATAATTGCTCCGCTCATTTTTGTTGATGTTCGCGATGTTTCTGGCAGATTCCAGTAGTGGCTAGGCGATTTTTCTTTTTTATACTCATTCGAAGTTTAATTGCTTATCGTGCGTCTTATCTGTATCACTTCAAACTCGAAGCGTGAAGTCTAATCTACTGATAAAAATTGCGCGATAAATTTATATTTCAAGTCATTGCACGACTATTTCCATTGTTTAATTTATTATGACTACGAAAAAGTATCCTTAATAAGAAAAAATATGTATCATAATCAAATTATAACGGTTCTACATTGAAGTCGTTAATTTTTGACTTAACTGTTTCGTGTGTAATTTTTAATCGCTAAAAAATGGCCGAAGTATTTGTAAACGTCCAATTTTACGTAATGCGGCTCTAATGAAAGTGTAAACGGAGATTAACGGACAAACCGTAATCAAGTATCACTCGAGGTCGGAACGGCAGAGGAAGCAAAGAGAGGGAAAGATAAAAAAAAGTTTGAAAAGTACCGAGTGTGTACACATTTCAATTATCGGCGAGTTCGAAAGCCGCGCGGCCGTAGGAATCTGGCGGCGGTCGAGCGATTTTCCGCGCGTGCCGGTGAAAAATTTCGAGCAGGAGCATCAATTACTTCTTTATGTAAGCGCCTCGCGGCTTTCCCAGGCGAGCTCTCGAGAGCCGTTGCCGCCGCCGCATGACTCCGTAAACTTCCTACTTCGTACCCACGTATATATACACGTATACACCGCACTACCGACACTCGTCGCCGCAGCGGAGAGCGAAGGGGGTCGATGAACCCGCCCAGTCGAGCGGCTAAGACGCCCAATTAAGTACCCCCGCGCGCGCTCCCGCGACGGACGGAACCTTCCTCTTTGGATTTTTTTTTTCTTCACTTCGTGTCTTTCTCGCCTCTTATCTCTCTCTTTCTTTTCGACGGTTTGGTCGCGCGGCGCTTCCTTTTTCGTGACGCATTTCGAAAAAGACGAGCGGAAGCTTCGCAAGTTCGTTAGCTCGCGCCGATCCGGCGCGATTGAATTTGAAGGTCGCCGTGTCGACGCTCCGTGGATTACTTCGTGTTGGCCGGAACGGTAGTCGCGTGCCGGCACAAATTTCACTTCGCACTATCGTAACGACTGCGAGTGTGGCAGAGCTAACGGGAAAAAATTTTTAATTAATTAAAAAATTTACCTTGCGCCATTTCGCTTTAAATGCTTAAGCGTTTATCTAAATAAGTAAAAATATAAATCGAGGTTAAAAAAAAAAATTAATAAAAGAAAACGTAACTTTACGAAAGAAAAAAGAAAATTTCTATCTCGTACGCGGATGGAAATCGGGATAAAAGTGACAGGGGCAGCAGTATCAATTACGGATCCCCCGGAGCAAACAATCAGCGCGATAGCGGCGCGCGCGAAAGTCGAGCCGAGGCATCGGTCCAATCAATCGACTGGCGTGCGCGCGTCGAGGTAAAGACCTTGGGGGCCCCGGCCGCCGCTAAGGCAGGCAGCGACTTTGCCGCCGGTCGAACGGAAAATCGCGCCGACCTTGGGGGTCCGTCGGCGGAAACTTTCGGGGGGGTTTCTTCTTCTTCTCTCCTCCTCGCCGCCGACGAGTTCGTTGATCCTCGTAGGATTCCCGAGAAGATTCCCGCGCGATGCTCCGCTGGGCTCGATGCTCTCCTTTATCCGATGACTCTTACCCCGGAGTTTTTGAATCGCCGCCGCGGCACACTTGGACGGCTTCGAAACTTTCCCCTCTCTCGGCTCTCTTTTAAAACTTTCATTCTTTAAAACTTTGATTCCTGCCCTTATTCCGCGAAACTCCCGACGTTTATGTGGAATCGCGTATTAATTACGGATAACTGCGAGGAGGGCGCGGGCTAGCGAATTTAGAAAAATGTAGTCATAAATAGGCAAAAGAAAAAAACAAATCGATTCTTCAATTAACAATTTAATTCTTCATTCTGCTAAATAAATAATATAAGATAGAATATCGAATTACATACTACTTTACGTTTTTATGCAACAAGATGTATAAAAGGGATTCAATAGCAGTGATTCGATAAAACACAAATTGTA
>JAXIUT010051469.1:0-26971 GCA_035586675.1 Eurytoma californica | reverse complement strand
CAATAAACAACGTGAATTATTAAATGTACTTAATGGAATATTTTTCCGGATGGAGGTGAGACGTTGCAGAGGCATCGGTGAATCATTCCTTGGTAAATGGTAAATTTAAATTCCGTTTAATTGAGACCTCGCGGTCCGCCGATACTGTGAGGCAGCGCAGGCGGGCAGCCTACATCAATAACCTAGTTGAAAATTACGCGAGTCGACAATTACGCCGGAGCTGCGTATAAGCCAACCTCGCGAACTCGCTCGTGCAATCTCTAGCGGATTTTCAAAGAAAGCGAGGCAGCCTCGAGGTCGGCACACACGTGTGTTCGCACACAAAGAAACGGCAGACCGAGGAAAAGAATCCGAATAGTCCGGCGATGCTCGTCTGAGAAAATCGAGTTGAATATGAAACCGAGCTCGTTCCACTTTTTCCACGGTGTAAAAATGTTAGACCACTGCGTTCTTTTAGTACTCCCCGCGTAATACACTTTCTATGCAATAATCGCCAAATTTTTATATTCGTTGCTTATCATTTACTTCTCAAAAACGTGATATCTGGTGTAAAAAAGCGAACCGAAGAAGCGCATTACGTAATTGGGTTTCCCGATTCGGCAGGCGCATTTTCCTTAGGGGAGAGATAAGGAAAATACCGAACGTACGTCACGTGATGAAGGCACGATTATTAGCCGCGCGTGATATGCTCGTGCCATACTTTCGCGCACGCGCTCGCCCCGCGGCTCTCCCGATCATCTGATTTTTATGGCCGCACGCCTGACCCCCTCGGAGCTACATGTCACTTTCTACATTGGCTCATCCTACACGCGCACTATACTCACTATACTCAATAGCTGCATATCGTTTATGTGGTTATCCTTGATTTTAAAGAATTCGATTTTTTTCCTTAATTAAAAATATTACAGCACATGAAAAACATAACTTCTAAATAAAAACTCTATTAATGTAAAGAGTGAAATAGAATCAATTGAGTTTCCGAATCAGTGATTTTTTTACTCTCAAAAATAGTAATTCTTCGGATTTTTTATTTTTTACTCTTCCGCATTAAATGAAAAGGAAATACCTATACTCAATTCTCGACATAATTACTTGAAATTTGGACATATAAGGTCACAAGAAAATTCCGACGTCTAAATTTAAACACGATGAAAGACGAGTGACACTGCAGTTCGAAAAGTAAAATAAGACCACACTAATAGATCCAAAATCCGACAGATACATCGCCGCCGGTGGATAAACAATTGGCTAATTTCGAGAGGCAGTATTAGCGCGACTCGGAAAAGCAGCGCGAAGGTCCACAGCGTTGGAAAATCGCGAGAAGAAGGGGGCAGCGGCGGTGTGGGCGAAGCGCGCCGC
The DNA here is from genome assembly GCA_035586675.1 of Eurytoma californica. Lineage (NCBI taxonomy): Eukaryota > Metazoa > Arthropoda > Insecta > Hymenoptera > Eurytomidae > Eurytoma > Eurytoma californica. Next base: position 25,612 of record JAXIUT010051469.1, on the reverse strand, counting down.
GGCGTCTTATCTGGGGCAATGGAGCGCTGCGGCGTCGGTGGCAACCCCCTTGGCCCCTTTTCGCGCTCGCGCGACCCCTTATTATTATCCTTCCGAGCGGCCCTCGATCGACTGCTCCGATGCCCGAGCAACAGGGAAATGACGTTTGCCCGCCGCGGATACGCGACTCTGTTTGTCATCGCCGGCGCCTTCTCTTTTTTTCCCTCTCGTCTTCCGGCGATTTCCAGTTGCTGCCGCTGCTCCGTGTTTACCCGCGATTTTACGGCGATTTCGCGCTTGCCGGGCGGAGCCGACGGGCTTTATTCATCTGCGATGTATTTTTAGAGGGAAGATATTCGGTCCGATTGTGTAACGTTACTTTTTATTATTATTTTTGTAAAATTAAGATAATCGGTGCGGCTGCGGGTTTATATAACGTGAGCGGTGTATTAATTTTCGGCTTTAGCACACTTTTGCGTGTATCATTAAGTTATGCCAATGTTTATTAAAGAAATGATAATGCGAAAGCGATAAGATGCGCGCAATAGAAGGAAAACAGTCGAATGAAATTATCGCGAGCCTGCCATTTAAACGTTATATAATTAAAACATTTTAATTTTTTAAATTACATCAGCAGTAAAATTAACTAATCTTATTTTTTCTTTTTCAGGTGAGTTTCATTATCTCGATTATACGTGCTCAATGCGTCAATGCTGAAATATGTAAGTTTATGTATTATTTATTTTTCGTCCTGATTAATATACGCCAAAGTACTTGCAAAAAGCAAGTGAAAAAATTACTTCAACTATTTCCATAATACAATTTTTTTTATTCTTGATTAACGTACACCCTCGAAAATTCTATATTATTGATGAGGCCCTCAAATTTCTTTTGATCGTTTATCACTAGTGTCACGTACACATGAACTCATCGTAAGAATCCATGTACAATCAATCTTGAAAAACAAAATCGATAAAAAAGTAAATAAAAATTCAATTCCAATGAGTTTCCCTCTGCTGTTACACAGTCGCAAAAAACGGCAATAAAGAGAAAATATGTCACGCGAAACCGAAATTTGAAGAAAACATAACTCGAAGCAATTTGCGTCCTCCGCGAGAGGCGTGTACAAAGCCCGTCGCCCGCACGGAATATTATCGATCCCGTCGCAAATTATCGCGTCTGCCGCGGTCTCGCCTCGTAAAAATTCCAGTGCGGCCTGCAAAAGGAAGGCAGAAGCCCCGGCGAATTTTCGTCCTGACCTACGTCACGCTCGCGGCATTCCCGGGGAAGTGCGGGCGGAGCGAGCGAGAGGGAAGGAGAAAGAGAGAGAGAAGGAGAAAGAGTGCGCCGGCAGCGGCGGCGTTGCAGTCGCTTTTATTGCCGGGAGGATGTACAAAGACATTGGAGGCGCGCCGAGAAAATGAGAGTTCGACGGCGGCGGTGGTTAAAAGGGAAGAGAGGAAGAAAAAAGATGCTGAGTTGCGGGAGGGAGGGAGAGAGGAGACCTTTTTCCTTTATATTGGCCGGGGGGACGTTCTCTCGGCTCTTTTAAGATGCCTCGGGTACTTTTGTCGGTGTGCGGACTTTTCGGCGTTGCCCGATTTTTTTAGAGCTGGCTTCTTCGTGGGACGCGGGCCACCCATAATAGCGGGATTTTGCGAAATTAAATTTTTTGCGATGATAAATATCTGAGGAAAGCGAGGGAAATAAAAAGGATAACTGATTTTTTTCTTACATTGGAGAAGCGGAGATTGATTTTTTTAAAGTGTAAACTTGCTTTTAAGTGATTATTTCTGTAGCAAAGACAGTTAATGAAACTGAAAATTCAAATGTGCAATTAAGAGATTACAATTAACACAATTTAATTTGACTTAAAGGGTTAGACGTCTTAAGTTCGATTGATGAAAATTGACAATATTACTTTATCAATAAACAGTGAACAATTCTAAAATTTAAAATTGGAAAATACATCGCAAATTCTCTGCAATACCACTCAAGGCAACGAAAAAAAAATCGCACAGAGCGCTTATAAATATTCAATACGGTCGATAAATATTTTTTCACCTTAAAACTTTTACAATCACTTATGCATACAATGAATATGAATTAAATATTCATATTAGCCGAAAGCACTTTCGCCGACAAATCCGCTGCATCTTTCCGACAATGTCTTTTTGAAAAAAAAAAAAAAAAAAAAAAAAAAAAAAACGCTAAAGCAACAAAAAAGTGTAAACAATCTCGTCTGTTTACAAACTCGCAGCAACGAAGTAACTCGCACCTTAAGGGCCGCGTAAATCATCTAATCGGCGACAATTGAAAACCTCGCGCAACTTTCTTACCGGCGCGTCGCGACACAGCGGGCGCGCGCGATCTCGTGCACCGGCTTTTGTAAACATTAAGAGAAAAAAAGAAAAACAAGCCCCGCTCTCGCTCGGTCTTCGAGATTAAATCGCGCGCTCGCGCGCGGAGAGGAGAGGGAAAAAAGGCGAGCGACGAAAGAACCGTGACGGAGTCAGCTCCTCTCTCCCTCCTCTTTTCGAACGCTCGAGGCAATCGCACTTTGCGAAAGATGGCGCGCGTCTGTCTCTCTTCTCCCCTGCCATTTTTTTTTTCTTGCTCTCCCCCTCGGAGTTGCGACGTTAAATTCGAGATTTTAGCTATCCTCGGACGCGACTGATTTACGGTTATGAGCCTCGCCGAGGATTTTATAATGATTCGAGGCGCGCGAGTGCGTACGCCGCCGCTTCGCTCGAGCCTCTGTCTCTCCTCCCGGCGCAAATAACGTCGCGCCACTATTTTTGTCCCTGTTTACAATTAAATTTAGCGCAGGGGCTTTCGATGTTTATATCGAGTCGCGTCGATCGCGCGTCCAGTGCTCGCACCGTCCGCGGTGAACCGAATTTTCGACTTCGCTGCTGATCGATTACGCAAATCTGGCTTCCGCAGATGTTAACAGAGATTTCGCCCAGTCTCCGTTTAAGCCTCTTTTTATCACTTTTTTACGTACATCGCAATATTAGAAATCGAAGAATTAATTTTGTTGTCGAAGAATGCGCGAATTTAGAGGATGAAGTTTTACCGCGTACACGCGTAATAAATAAATGTATTATATCACTCTGAAAAAGAATTCATAAGAGCGGCTTCGCTATAAATAGTAGGTAAATCCCGCGCTAAAGCGATTACATGTTAATTTATGAAGCTCTCTATCTCGCACGTACTGAAACACTAATTGTCGCTTCAGCACAAAAAGAGGTGTTTTAAAAAAAACTTTAAATAATATAAAGAAAGAAGTCAGTCAGGCTTAATGGCTCATTGTGCAAGCTTAACGTTGTACCCGCGGGCAAAGTTAAAAAAAAAAAAAAAACAAAAAGCCCAGAGCAAAATTGGCGACATAATGAGACGAGGCGCGCAACGTCTTTCTTCGGGCGCCTTATCGGCGACGCGCAGTCCGATAAGCCGCGCCGACAGAAAACGCTACAACGTTGCCGCCTGTGCAAACAAGCTGCGCGGCTGCGCGCGCGAGTGACCTTTCCTCGCGTGGAATTTCGCTCGCTGAAAATTGCGCACGCACACGGTGGCCGCGACCTTTTTTTCCATACCCACTCTCCGAGCTCTCCTACCTCTCTTTCCTTCTTGAAGAAATTTTAAAAGGTATATTATATACGGCTCTTTTAATTCTGTAACAATCGCTGCTCACTTTGTTTCCTTTGTTACGTAAGACGATAAATACACTTGTTTCACGGACTTCTGACACTCGCGTGAAATCGCGAGATTATTTAAACCGCCTGCTCGCTGGCGAGGTGCGAATTTTTACTGCATAATGAGGGAGCGCGCATCGATTGCTTCGAGAGCGACGTATATAAATCCGTTCGCCGGGAGCAGCGAACCTTTTTAAGCAGTCGACGACTCCCATTTTTATTTCCACTCCCCGTCGCAGGCCTCCGTCCCTTCGGCTGAATTTTCCCATCGATCGGGTCGCGCCGGCAGGCGAGCGCGGAATTTCAATTACGGAGGCCCCCGCCGCACTTTTGCTCGGCTTTATATAAATACGCGCGCGTATACACACGGCACCGGAAGCGCCCCGGAGATAAAGATAAGCGAGTGAAATTGCAGCTCCGTTACTCTCGCGAGCGACTTTTCTTTTCCCCGGCCGCGCGTAATTTTTCTTAATAACGGCCGGGAGCGCGCGAAACCTTCGTTTTCGAAGTCGACGCCCTCGCGATTCCCATATTCCGCCGCCGCTTTCCCACTGGTAGCCGATATTTATGGCGGCGATGATCGTCGATTTCGGCCTCGGGATACACCACTCGCGGCTCTAATGAGTACAGGTTTCGAAGCAATGATTCGAGAAATGAAATTATTTTTTTTTTTTTTTTTTTGTTTTACGCTCAAAAGTCGATAAAGTATTTTGAATGAATTGTCGAGCCATTGGCTTTTATTAATTAGAGGCGCGGCGCGCGCTCGCACGACGAATTCGCTCGTAAAAACGTGGCTGTTTTCATTTTCATGGTGTTGGGGGACGATAAAGCGAGGCTTGTACAGATAAATAGCAGGACGTTATGGTCGGGGCTTATATCGCCGCTGTCTCCGTTAGTTCGCTATCTCGTCCCTACCCTCTTAATCTCTACTCACGATCGAGATTTGATACTAAATTTGCTCGCATGACGAACTTACACGTCCATTCCGGTCTTGTTATGAATCTTTTACACGGACCGCGCTGTGTTGCAATATTAAACACGATTATTTGTTTAAACTACTATCATATTTCGCACGTTTTTTACCTTATAATAATTAAATTCTTTTCGTTATCGACTTTCGCGTAAACTCGTAATTGACGTTCGTATAATTAACACTTTGCACTTATCAATTTCCTTTTATGCACAAAATAGAATATTTAAACGTGCACACGTGCAAGCAACCAGTCACGTATATATAATACATATGGAATTAGTTTTCAGACAAAGAACGTAATAAACGTTTGTTATCTATTTTAACGAACAGTGTGAAAGGCACATTTTTTATCGGGAATCTAACAGTCAACTTATGACTAGTTTTTCAGCGGGACTCCCGGCTAGGTGATAAGACAATGCCCCCCGAGAGTTCGTTCCACCTGTGCGTCGCAATTTAACTGTAACTGTCGCGATCGTCGCGGGAGGGCCAGCGTGTACACGCCGGGCGGGTTCTCCCGCGGAACAATGAGGAAAGCGCTGGGGGGCGAGCGGCTAACGCGCGCCTCTTTTTTTCCTCTCTCTCTCTCTCCTTCCGCGGGCGCGTCCGCCGCTCACTGGGTCAAGGGGTCAAGTGTAAGCCGCGAAGCCGATCGAGCGGCGGAAAAAAAGCCGCGGATTCAGATGTCGTCAACGAGTTCGCTATCGACGCGCGCGCGGCATTTAAACGACCGAATTGTAATTTGCATGTCGCCCCAGAAGCGACATTTTTTTAGTCAGCTAAAATCGACGCGTTTACAATCGAATCCGTAGTAAATGAAAAAACCCCGAGGCGATAAGGGATTGCCTGTCGGATAAGGCAACGATTAGTCGTTGATTGTATTACATTACCATAATTGATAAACAGTCGTACCTCCCGCTCGAGATTCTTAACAAATTTTATCGTGTTTTCATTAAACGCCGTATCGAGAGCCAATCGCGTTTCCATCCAGCCGGGGGAAAAAATCAGGTTGCGTCGATGGGCGTGTCCGCGAACCGGACGCTCGTTCGAAAGATCGTCGATCCGTAACGCGAGCTGAAAAGTCCTTAGATCGCGCGCGTACGTCAAAGAGCCGCGGCGATTTAGCGCTGATAAGCCGACGTCGTGTGTCGCCCGGCCCCGCGGCCAGCAGATAACCGATCGAGCTTTCACGGCGAACAGAAAAGCCCCGGCGGCAAGCATCTCCGTCGTCGTCCATTAAATCGACGCGAGAAAAGAATCTAATGACGGCGCCGATTGCGCAACACGCTACGATGGAAATCGAGCCACTCGCCGATCGAGGATGTGCGGTCTATCGAGCCTCGCGCTAAATTACCCGGGGCAGGTGCTTGACAACTGCGTAATTAGAAAAACACCGTGGCGACTTGACGCGCTAACGGTATATCGCTTTAATCAGCGATCTGTTTTATATAAATAAACCCGGTCGATCGTAGTGTGAGAGGACACTTGCACGCCGACGCGGCTGATAAGGAGAAGAGCCAGTTCGTCGCGCGTCGAAAATAGATTCCTCCGGGCTAAATTGGAGACTGATCTCTAATTCATTTGCCGACGGAGTCGAGCGATGGATTGAGCGACGATAAAAAAGTAAGCAATCGGCGTGACGAAAACAGCGGCCATTTTGATAATCCGCTGCAGGCTCGGTTTCGCGCGCGTCATTACTACACACGCACACGCGCGCCCGACGTATTATACGCGCGCTCCCGATTACGCTAATACCCGTGCGCGCGTGCGGCCGCACTCGAGAAATCGCGGAACCCCCCCAAACGGAGAGAACTCGAGCGAGGAATTTCGAGAGGAGCAAGGCGCTTTTCTCACAGTTGCGAACGCCGGTTCTATTTTTTTTCACCGCCGAGCTGATGAATGCAAATGGCGTAACTGGAAATATCGCTGAAAAGCCGAGGTTTGCGAATTAAATAAAGAAAGCCATTTTTCGCGGAGTTTAAGTGAGATCGTATTTGAGTTTGAAGTTCGAACGGCCTTCCTTTACATTTCTGCTGGAACGAATCGATACGTAACTATATAATAGAAAAATGGTCGTACAAAAAGTATTGAATCTTGTTTAAAAGAGAAATCGATTTTTAAACAATGTATAGTGTTGATTTTACGCGGCGTTTCGAGGGCATAAAAAATTAATAACCATGGCGCGCGAAAACATTTTGACAAAGCCCCGCTAAAATCGACGATTCAAAACACAACGTCATCAATCACAAAATCACGATTCCCAGATCGAAAACACGCAGGTCGCGCCGCGTTTACGCAACCGTATCCTCGTGCGTTTTAGCCTTTTTTTTTCTCTCCTCTCCTCTCCGTCGCGTCCACACGCGCTTCGCGGAACGTCTAGACGGCCAGGATTTTGCAGGGAGCGCGAAGCGAGAATCGATGCCATTGTTCCCTCCCGCAAAATAAATAATTATCGCTCGAGTGGCGAGCAGTCGTTAATTGATTCGTCTGCCCGCGCGTCCGCGAGCACCAATGGAATTTTAGCACATTTTTTTTCTTTCTCTCCTGCATCTGCGAATGACGATGATGTCATTGGAAAAATTGATTGCATTACTTTAAGCGTACATATGTGTGTACGTGATATTTTTCCTTGTAAACAGAATTCATTTTGTACGGTTAATTACGATCGGTTAAAAACGTAACTCGGGTGTTGTACGAAAATAGCCGACGAATTAAAATTTTAAGACCTCGACGATGTGTAGCTGCGAATCTTCGAAGTTTCTTCATCGTTTCGTGCGCGTTCGCTTTTTCGCGCGGCGATGAGAAAAAAAGAAGCCGCTCGCTTCCGTCTATTCGATATTCGTTTTCCTTGCACCGCGACTTCCGGGTGGAGCGCAAGAAAAAGACGATGGAAAAACGATGATGGCTGCCAAGGAGGAATGAGTTTGAAAAATTAAATCATTAGTCTCGTTATATACTTAAGAGTAACGGAAAAAAGAACCTCGACGAGACGCTCAACTGGTAGTTGAGCTTTGCCGCATCGGCATGAGTTAAGCTATACTGATAAGTCACAAGTGGTACTTTCCTCCGCATTAAAAACAACCTATGTTTTTTATTTTGCTATCCTCGATAAGGCGTGTTGCTAGTAAATTCTTTATCGCTATGGGCAAAATAATAATTAGTCACTATATAAAACGATAAGTGCTCATCTATCGTATTGGAACACTCAGACTTCTTCACATATTTATGATCCAGCTTGGACAAAATTTCCCTTCCCCCCCTGCACTTTGTTATCGGCCAAAATGAAAAGGGATCGAAAAAAGAAAGAGCACAAGTCGAGGGAAGAGCCGATCAAAAAGCTAAAATAAGCTACGAGAGAGGCTTTCCCCCCTCGCGCTTTCGCGTCCACCTGCAAAATTAATTTCGTAATTTCACCTCGACGTTGTGCACGCGCGACGAAAAAATTTAATAATAGAAGAGCGGAATAATATCAGCCCAATAAATTGTATTTTATTATTTACAACGGCTATTAATAAGTCGAGCAGCAGCAGCGGCGGCGGCGGCGCGCGCTCGCTCGCTCGCGCCCCGGCAGTAGTAACAGGCCGGGCATGCGCAGACTCTCCCCACCCCGCCGCGCGCGCGAAGTTTTCGCGCACACACGACAACGACTCGAGCGAGAGAGAAGAAACCGAGACGAGGAGGCGATAAACAGACCTAGAAAAAGACCAGCCTCGCGCGCTTAGCTGCTCGCCCCCCCTCCCCCTCCTCTCTTCCCCCCCGTGGCCTCCTCCCTCTCTCAATCTCCACCTATACCAGCGACAAGACGGCCGAGTTAAAGGCCCGTCTACAATGGGTTTTCCTAACCTTAAACTTTGTATTGTATTCGTGCGACACGCTCGCGAAGTAGACGCTTTATATTAAACTGCATTAGCGCTTTTATTTTCCCCGGCGAACATCGGGAAATTTCTAGATGCATGAATTACTAACTCGCGAGTAGTTTTAAAGCTTGTTTCATTTTAAACGCGAAGTTCGATTTAAGGAAATTATTTCCACGTTGCCACTGCTTTTGGGTATCTTTTAACTTAGAACAGAGAAAAAAGTATTCGTAAGGAAAAATAAATTTAATTTTTTCGAATTAATCTTGGCAAATTTAAAAAATCGAACGATTAATCATTCAACTCCAAATGAATTTTTTAGAAGCTTGATTTCAAAAATTACTATTTTTATTTCAAGTGAAGTGAAGAAAGCGAATTCGATTAAAGTGACTTATCACGCGAAGCGATTAAAAATTGAGCCAATCAGAGTTCAGAGTGACTCAGTTTTTCCTCGAATCGAGGGTCTTTTCGCTCTTTCAAATTCAAATTTTGAATCTTCTACTCGAATGACTTCACGTTGACCCGAAGCGGCCACAAATCAAAAGAGTCAATGTAGCCAAGTGCAAGATCAAACCACCTCGCTCCGAAACTTCTCGATCCACATTAAAAAAAAATCGCCGGAAAAAAAGAAGTCGCGACGCTCGCGTCGGCACTCGCGTGGCAGCTCGAGCCGATAAAGCGTCCGAGAGTCAGTCTCTCTCTCCGGCCTAGTGAAATAAAGAAAGAGAGCGCCTGCGAGTTCCGCACGAAAAAATCACTCCATCACCTTCGCCGCGTCTCTCTCTCTCCCTCGCTCGGCCGCCCGTGCGCGCGCGCATTTTCCCCACTTCGTCTCCGGCAACAGTCTATCTCGCTCTCAACTCCGCAGTCCGTCGACTCCCTCCCCTCGCCGCGCCGCCGCCGCCGCCGCCGCCGCTGCTGCCGCCGACGCCGCTGTGTGTGCCAGCGGCGCGCGCGACCGGAAAGCGCCAGTTTCTCCTCGCCGATCGTCTCCGTCTCATCCTGCGTCCGCGCGTCGCTCTTCTCTCCTCTCTCTACGTGCGCCTGTGTATACGATCGCCCGCGGTATCTGCGTCGCGCGACAGTGTCGTTCCTTCTTCTCCCCCCCTCTTCCCCTCTCTGCCATCCCCCTTCTCCGCGAAGGAATTTGAATAAAAATTTCTTGCGATTGCAAAATCGAAAAATCGGAGCCCGAGTGCGCGCGTGTGTACGAACTGCACACATTCGCGAGTTTCGGAGCCGTCGAAGAGACGTCACCCCCCCCCCCTCCCTCCGCCTCGGCTCCTTCGTCTCTCGATTGGACGATTAAAGAGGGAGAGCGAGAGAGGTTCTCCAGCGATGAGTGTGGTGTTACGTGTGTGCAAGTGAGCGGTGTTTGCTCCGATTTGTTGCTGCTACTCCCAGTGATTATACGTACATCGCTCGATCGCCCGCGTAACTCTTCTCTGATTCTTTCGCAATTCGAGGAGTGTGCTCAGTGCTTTTTTTATAAAACAACGAAAGAGAAAAGTTCATTTTTTGGTGAAGGGGCAAAAATTGCTGGTGCTTTATTTCTCTTGAGAAAATAAAAAAGAGATCGTGCGTACGTCAGTTCTGACCCCAGTGCCGATCCGAGAGCAGCAGATTATGCGCCGGCGGTGGACGACGAGGAAGTGAAACGAATCCCGCCCCACCACCGGCTGCTAACCTCGACGATGAGATTGGCTTCGGAACATCCCCGCGGATTGGCCGAGGCAACCTCGCGGCGGAGTCGCCTCTTCACCAGGAGACCTTAACCTCCGCGCAATTACTCAGTGAGTAGTAGTCTATGCCCCGAGCCTCCCTCCCCCGGCGTGACGTCGATGACCCTCTTCCCCTCCCCCCGGCGAGCTTGGGTCGATGAATCTTTCCTCCGCGGCTATCGGAAAATTTCGTCGCTCGTTACGCGCGTGCCTGCACGCCGTTTTATTTTTCGCCGCTGCCGCGAGGAATTCCCGAGGTGCGTCACGCGCAATACGGCGGCGGGAGATGGAACTGTGCCGGAGGTGCTTATTCAGCGGCTAATCGGGGATGCTGAGCTAAACCCGCCGTTGCTCAATGTCGCGGGGGTGTCGAGGAACGGGGGGAGTGGCCGCGCCGACGGACAAACGAGGTGGAGAGTCCGAAGGACACCTGTGCGTTCGCCGATGACGGGAGCGCACTCGGGGGAGGGACGTCTAGCCGTGCGATCCGATCTGCTCCTCGTCTCCCCGAGATAAGCGCGGGATGTAGGAGGGACGTTCCTGCCTTTTAACCGCTACGTAGTTCCGGCCGTGTATACGCGAGACTGCTGCTCGCGTGACGTCACACGCTGCCGCTCTCCTGCGTCAATTCGCGCGCGCGCGCGCTCGCCCCCCGCTCTCTATACACACACCTGACTTTTTCTCTCCCGCCCCCCCCTCCGGCCCGGCGAGCTGATAGAGAGCCGCGCCGATATCGCGTGCGCGACGTCCTCCGCTACTCTCGCACGAGTTCGTTTCGTGATTACCGGTGATTAGCGCACGTGAAACGCGAGCGTCCCGGCGATTCTTATCGAGCCGGGGATGTAGGCGCGTTTTGTTTGCTCCGACGCGCCGATCGATTTCTGATGAGGGAACCTTGACGCCGGGGGTGCGCGGAGCGTCCGCGGTGTGGGTGCGTGGCTGTGTGCAGGTGGACGGGCGAGACCGGGCCGAATTCAAAGGAGGAGAGCCCGCGTGGCCCACATCGCGCGCTCGAGGCCACCTTGTGGACTTTTCATTGTGCTCCGCTTTGTTGCCGCCGCTGCACCACTCAGCCTTCGTGCGCTAACATCCGAAATTGGTGACTTGCTTCGGTAATTCCCCCCGCTGCTTCGTTAATTGCGCTTTCTTTGAGAAACTTCGAATATCTTGTCAAGAATTTTTAGTTAAAAAACTTGTTGTACCGAAGTACTTTTGTTAACTTTCAATTACGACGGTTGTTAACTTAGAGCGTTCGTACCTTTTTATAAGTATGTAGTTTAGCTTTCTAATAGTCTTTAATTAAGTTTGATACAAAAAGTCGGATAATATTATTTTTTTTAAATAAAAAGTCTACTTGCTAGTTACTTATGTTTTTCGTAACACGAAGTAAACAGTAAATAAGTATCTAAATTTCATCACCAGTGTGTCAGCTATCTTCATTCTACCACAGTATCAAGCAACTCGGCTATTACATCATTCACCCGAACAGAAAACAAAATTTAATAATTCCTCGCCATGAAATCTACTTTTCCAACCGAATAAAAAAAAAAGCGCACGTTTTGTTATCCGGTGCTGGCGAAGCTCCCTATTGTCATTCCGTAAACAAATAATTGAATAACGCGGAGGAACGCGGACGCGCCTCTCTCACTCGTCGGGCAACTTTTTGAGGATGCAATTTGTCAAGTTCTTGCCGCTACGCTACTTAGTTCGGCGCGACGCAAGCTAAGCGATATCCTAGATTCATCCTGCCCGGGCGCGTGATTGTGTTTTACAAGTATGCGGCTTTCTTAATGCCCCTCATCACGGCTAGAAACGTACTCGTTTCGCAGCCCGGCCTTTGTCGGGCCGAATCTATTTCGCAATTAGCGAGAGCCTCGCATTGTCCCGCTCGCGCGCGCGCGCGTTTACACTTTTACGACGGCTTATCGCGGCGGAAACGCTTAATTTGTTGGATTTTAGTCGACACAAGTGACGATAAAAACTGAGGCTGAAGCTAAGTTCTTCTTGTATTGAAGTTCTTTTTCTTTCAAGTTTTCACAACGTGTTTTACGAGGAAAGAACGAGTATGCATTTTGCTTCCAGTAAAGTGAGATAATTGAGAGAATATGTAAAAAAAACACGACAAGTTTTTTCACCTAGTGCAAATCATTGTAAGAAAAATGGACGTACTTTTAATTCTCGAATGTTGTGCGAATTATTTGTTTAACTCATTGAGTTTATTTGATTAAGAAAATGCGTACTAGACTTTTGACTTTATAAAGTTTTTTGATTAATTATACCAAAAATTAAAAAAAACTCATGTAAATGCTCAATTGGCTCGCGTAAAAGTTAACCTCTTAATTAACCATAAAACAGTCTGATGAAAAAGGAGCCGAAACCGATCAATGCGGCGACATCGAATTTCACGAGACAGTGCAGCCGAGAGAAAAAGTGTATATAAGCGGTGGAGGGGGATGGGGGACACTCCACCGTCGTAATAAGAATTAAGAGGTGCACTTTGTTTTAAGCATCGCCTCGTCAGTCCGGTATAAGGGAGACGAGCGAAAGAGAGAAACTCCGGGGGCAGGAATCCGGAGCCAAACGCCGCTGACGTCCACTTCTATTTATTATGATAATGGCATTCTGATTGGGGAAGTTTTCCCGGATTATGGAGCCAAGCCGAGTCGGCCAGATGTACTCGGGGATAAAGAAATGAAGAGAGAAGGGGCGAAAAAGATTCTCCGCTCGGGCCCGGGTTTTTGCAGTTAAAATGACTGTTGCTGAACTTCGGCCGGAAACTAATTTACTCGATTCCCCGGCCGAACTTTATTCATTTTCCTAAGTCGTTTTACACCGACGCGGAATTTTCGAAAAAGCCGGTTTCTTCACCAGCCTCGTCTCGTCGACTACGAAGTAAGGAGCTAATTCGAGAGCCTGGCCGTTCGCGGAATAAGATTCCTATCGAATCAAAGCCAATTTCACGTCCGAGCGGCGGAGGCATCCGCGTGCATCAAGTAGCGCGAAAATTGCGGCTATTCTAATTTGACTTAACGCAGTCGACGCGCGGCTGGATGTATTTGCGATACCCAGAAACACTGGTAAACCTCCGCCGAAGTCATATACACACAGCCAGCCAATTACGCGATTTTGGCTGGCTGCACGCGCGGAACCGCAACCTGTCGCTGGTTCTCCAAAACGCCGCGCCGGCAAATGAACATTTCCCGCCGTCTCGATCATTCGAATATCAACGCGACGTATTGCCGCTGATGCCGAAACGCCAACCTTGGAGTCACCGCGGGGTTTTACTTAAATTGCCGGTGACGAGTATAGTTTTGAATGTTAAATGCGCTTTTTAGTAAAATCGTTGCGCAATCTTTCGAGAATTCCGCGCGCGTCTGCGCAAATATTCTGGAAAAAATGTTCTCGAGAAGCGAACGGTTGATAAAACTGCCGGGCTTGAATTACAATTTGCTCGCGAGAACCGGAGTACATCCTTTGAAATGGTAAACATCGGGCGGAGAGTCAATTGGGAGTTGAAGCTTATTGAGGAAACGGGAGTAAAAACAGATTGTGGCTCCATTAACCGCTATCTTAGGGTCAAGTTCAGTCGATTTCAGCTTTTACGCGCATATAATTTCACGGTGCAGGTATATAGAGGGAGTATTCGCTCGCATTTGCATTCTGGCCTCTCGCGGATTCCTTGACGCGCGCCCGGTTTTCAGTTAGACGCTGCGTGTTTCCACGTTTTGAACTACTTCGCAGTGTCTGTTGTTGACGTTTGCGGCTACGCGGTATATAAATAGGTCGCTATCTAATGTTAAGCATTTTCTCGTTTCATCACCTTGACGCATCGGACAAGAATTAACTGTAACAAATATTTTATTAAAGAAATAATTAATCAACTTGGAAAAGTATCCATTTATATTAATCATAAGAAAAATATTTACAGTGTAGATCAAATTCTTCTCGATAATGTAAATTGTCCTGCATCGATCGCGACCGCTTATCGAAGCAGTACAGGAGCGCTCGACGAAGGGGGATATCGGGCAATTTTTCGAGGGCGTGACCAAAACGGCAGAATCGAGCCATTTGTCAAACGAGAGCCTCGCGGACGCGATTGCGCGGCTCGCTTTCGCAAGACAATTAATCTCCGACAGAAGCGCGCGACCTGAATCAACGAAAAGCGCGCCGTACCTCACTGCTGTAGTAGACTCTCGGGGAGGGGAGAGAGAAAAAAAGGGAAAGCCGGAGGAAGCACGCTGCGCCGATCCGTCTAAATATTTAACGCGAATCCCGACGATAAGACGAGGGCGGGAGGCAGGCTCGATTTCGACGTCATTCCTCCCTTGGACGGGCTCCAAAAATCCCGAGTGCGGGCGGGAGAGGCTCTCTCGCGCGGCCGGCGAGTCGAAAAATTTCTCAGCTTCAAATTTCTTCTCAGAAACTCGGTGAGTCGCGCTTCTCCGCACTGGAAATTCAACATTTGTTTCCCTGATTATCGCGCAACTTGTTTACTAGAAGCTCCTCTCGCTCGATTGCCTCATTTTTTTTTTTTCATCCTCCGAAAGAAACACGTGCGTCTGTTTACCAGGAGCCTCGCTCGTAAAGAAAAACACGCGAAAGCGCAAGCGACACTCGGCGGTCTTCGAGTTCAAGTGTCGCGCGTCAAAGGTAAGCGTCGAGAGAGTCCGAGTGATCGCACAATACGTTTAATCAAGTTTCGCGGCGCGCGCGAAAGCGATGGCTCGCGAGATTCCGCAGTTTCCCCCTCTGGAAAGCGGCGACGGGAGAAAAAAGAGAGAGGGAAGGCACACCTCTTCGACCGGTCGGATCGAATTACGCCTCTTTGGAAAGGAAATACCCGCGCACGTGCCGCTCGTGTAATCAAACGACAAAGTAGCCCCGAGGCGCGCTTAATTCTCCGCTTATAACACACTTTGTTTCGCGCGCGGCGGGCTTTTAATAAATTCGTCGCATTAAAAGACGTGCATTTGGAAGTTCATTAGGAGGCGTCGGGACAGCTTTAACGACCGGCTGTTTCTGCGAAGCCTCCGGCTTCTGACGTGCGACGTCGCGGGCACGTCGGGCAAATGGACTGTAAAATGTTGCCAGTGACTGAATTAGGAGGCGACTTTGAAGAAGAGATACTTTTGTAGTTTCGATACTTCTTTGATGGAAAAAACTTGGATAATTAATATCTTTTTATCATTTTTTTTCGGGAAATTATTATTTGGGACGGCTCGCTGAGAAATTTGTGCTTCGTCTTTGACGAAACTGTCTGAAGGTGAAGTTTGGATAATGTGTTTTTAATGACTCGACGAAAAACCTTCGCGGCTGTGAATTTTTGAATTTTCGATTGCACCCATAAATCGCGGCTTAAAATAAGCTTCTAATGAGAATTGGGACAGTCACATATTAGAAAGGATAATTCGATACAAAGAATCTGGAGAAGTTATTAATTATTAGGTAAACTCAAGTTTAAGCAAGTTATCTTGAACTTTTTTTTAAATTTATTTAATCAATTTTAACTTCCTAGGAAATTATATTGCCATATATCTATCTTGAACTTTACTTAACCGGGAGTTTTGTTTAACTAAAAGCACACGAAACCCTTGACTTTCAACTTTGAAAGCTTCGACTTTGATGTTCTTATCGAATACACGTACAACATTCAGGAAAAAAACATTTGTTTCATATTGTTCGCCTCGTTACTTTAAAATTCGAGCGTTTAAAGCTAAACGTCTAAAATAAACCTCCTAATCAAATCACAATCAAAACGTAATAAGAAAAATGTTATCTCCTTATATCATCCGGTAATAAATTTTCCACTTTTGTTTCGCTTTGTTCTCAAGACTTTTCAAGACGTATTCATTAAAATAACATTTGTCCCGATTAGTCGAACGGGCGAAATCCAAAAAAAACACGTTAAAAAAGAAGTAGGTAGCTTGTGAAACAGCCAGAGCCGCCGTCCAAGCTTTACATCAGCGACCACGCGAAAAGTCCGTGATCTCCAAAGGTGTATAATACTCCCGGGGATAGCCAAGGCAATCGCGCAAAAAGTTACTCTCTGAGAAATAAAGAAAAAAAAAAGCGAGCTTGTCGATTCGTCATCCCTCGGCAGCTCGCGCGTATTCGGGGGGCCGCGCGGTGGAGGTTCCCCGGCGCGCGTGACGTCAGCGGCTGGCATCGGGGTCAGCAACAGCTTGCCGTGTGTGTGCGCGCGCGTACTTACGCGTGAAAGCCCCGACGTTTCACGAATTGAGCAACGCGCCCGCCGCGTCTTCGTCTCGGTGACGGCTCGGCCGATACCGCGCTTATCCCCGGGACTTGATCCCTTCCAGATGGCTTCCCCCTCTTCTCCCTCCCTCTACTCTCTTTTTCCTCTCTCTCTCTTTCTCTTTACGACCAAAGCTTTATCTTCGCTGCTGCGTCGTGCAAGATTGTTTAAAAATTTTTCGAAGTTACCGAGCGGCATATTTTATCTAATCGACCTCAGTTTATTTTGGGTATCCGAGGTGTTCCTACGCGGTTTTTAAAGACGAATTTCATTTTTTTCAAGCGAATTTATTACAGCTCTTCGTCGGTCGTATCAATAACTTCGCTTATCTCCGCGCTGGATTTAAAAATAAGAAAAAAGAATTCAATTCTAGCTGGAAACAAATTTTATTTCACTCGCTCGATTGCCTAATCGAATATTTTTCATTGAATTTGTTAAATAAAAGCGATAACAGCGATCCGTGTAATCTCTTTATTGCTGATTACACAGGTCTTCGCGCGAAAAGCTTTTAAAAAAAGAAGCTCGCGTTTGTTCTGACTCGTTGTGAAAAAAAAAACGAGCAAGCGGTGTAACTCATTCATAAAAATAACTCGGAGCCTCGCAAACCACGTCGAAGCTCTTTTTTTTCAACAAGTCAACACAACAAAAGGGGGGACAGAAAAAAATGGTAGCTCCGCAGTTGTCGCAATTTTTGCATCGACATCGGCGTCTTTCCTGGTATACATACGCACACACGTAGACAGACGGAGCGGGCAATTTTCGCTGCCGCACGTTACGTAAGTCCCCTCCGAGACGGAGCAGCGGCGCGCGCGATTCGGTTTCCTTTTAAAAATGGCCGCCGCGACGACTCGCGCTCTAACGAGCCTCCGAGTAAACTCCGCGCCGGAAGTGGGGATTTAAGCCGAGGACTCGTTTCGGCCGGCGCGTTAACACTTCGCTCTCCGGCGCGCGCCTCTCTTTTCAATCCCCACCCCGATCGCTCCGCTCTGCCCCCGTATAGGATGAAACGAGTTTTTCACGCGTTGACGCGGTTGTCGGACACCAAACGAATTAAAGAGCCACGGGCCTGTTTATTTCACTCCGCTCGTTATTTGTAAATACCCCGCCGAGGCGCTACTCGAATTTCGAGACTTTATGACACTCGGACCTCTTTATCGAACGCGCCGCGGATAGAGAAATAATGGCTTTATTGAATGAAACCATAGACGCGCCGATCGGAGCCGTAAAGCATTCTTTTTTTTTCCTTCACCTCCTTCGCTTCGACGGCGGATAATACAAAAAGGAAGGAGTCAAACATCCTCGTGTACACCGGACACGTGCCCGCGCAGGTGTACGGGCGTGGGTGTGCGTACGTGTGGGCGCGTGTGCGTGCGCCGCGCGTCGCCGCGAATGGCGGCGATATTGTGCGCGCGCCCGACTTCGCGTACGATTTTAGATTCCGTCGCCGCGCGCGCACGCCCATAGCGCTCCCGGCCGGCGTGCACGTGCACCGCTGCATGAGCGACGATGAGGCTGCGACTCCGCGATCTTTTCCACTTCGTTATCATTCGTATTCACTTCCGACGTCGACGCTTCTCTCCTTTTTGCTCGTTATTATCGATTTTTTTCTTTCCTGGAATAATAAGCTTCTCGCGGTTAAGAATAACAAATTATTTTTAGAATATTCATGATATTATCACCTTGTATAATTATTGGAATGCATTAGTTTGCTAATAAAATTATAAATGTTTAAGTAAATAAATAAATAGTAGACGTACTAAACAAGTCGACAGAACAATAGATACTTTTATATAACTATTATCTGTACTTTTCATTGTGTGTAATAAGTGTACATAAATAATACGTTTTATAATTTATTCATAAAACTGCTTAAACTTTAAAATGCATAAACAGCTAAGCAAATAATCGCGAGTTATGAAAAATATTCCATCAAAGGGTTTTCACGCTTAAAATTTGAAATAGCCGACGATGCTTTTTAATTAAAGCTTCAATTCTCTTCTTAATTAACTTTTGCCCTTTAACTTTCTTTCGTCGGAAAATTTCTACTTTCAACACCTACCCACGTCGCGCGGCATCTTTCCCCGTCGATTTATACCGCTGCACTGAATTTTTGCGATAATAGAGAGACGGGGGTAGCAAAAAAAAGAACGACTGGCCGAGAGAATTCGAGAGTAATTTCGAAATTAATGGGGAGATAAAGAAAAGGGTTACGATGAGGAATCCGTGGGGCGTTCGACTTTTTACGATGCTTTAAAAGATATCCTCCGACCATGTCGCGGGGATGAATTCCGGCTGCATGACCGCGAGAGATATACTAGGCCGGCGACGCTGAATTGTCTTGCGGGGATAATCCGCGCAATTACACGGCACTGGGCGATGCAACCTTTCTTTTTCGAGAATTTAGCGTGCGAATTATAAGCACCCGGGGAAATTAACCTTTTACGAGGATATGAACATTTTTGCCCGTACCCCACTGTCGGAGCAATTATATTAATGTACAGCAGCTCTACTCGACTGTGTTTTAATGCAGTTACGTCGCGACTCATGCTCTATTAAAACGATGCGTATTATTTTAATATATTTTTTTTTCTTTATTTTATTTAAAATGGAGGTATTTGAGCGTAAGCGCTGAATGTTATTTCAGAGACTGAAATAATACTGCGATCGTTAAATAATTATTCGAAGAGACACAAGTGCTTTGACGCTCTACCGTCTCTAATTGATCGCCTTACCACGTAATCCGAAAAGGTACAACTTCTTCTTAATTACACCGAAAATTTGTCTCGCTAAACCTTGAAGAAAGAGCGAAAAAAGATCGCTTCCGCGTCGGCGGCCTCAAAGATATAAAAAAAAAAACGAAGAAAAAAGGAAAACGCGGAAAATTCATCCTCTTCCGCGAATCAAAAGTGACTTTTGAAGTCCATCGAGCGGCGTGCGTTACGTAAAAATAAAAATAAACGAGGCGGCGTGTCCGCGCGCGCGAAGCTATAGAGTCCGCGACTCGAAACAGAACGAATCGAAGGAAAACGTCGCCGTTCGCTTCTTTTTTTTCCTCTCTTCCTCCGCTCGCGCGGATTTAATGAGCCGCGCCGCGGCTTCGTTCCCGTTCACCCGTCCGCGCGCGCAGCCTTTTCCAGCCGCTTTAAAGAGAAAATCTTCTTTGATCTGATCTTGATCCGTTCATTCGCTCTTTCTTTTTTTTCCCACCCGCTCGTGAATGATCTTGTTGCCGGAGTTTTTTTGTGGCGCGTTGCCTTTGCGAATTCAATGCGGGCATTATGCAGGGCGATAATTACACGAAATTCTTTACTTTTGACGCAGTTTGTGTAAAAAAAGCGCGCGCGTTTATTTCTTGCGTTTGAGTTTTATTGAATTTTCAGCTGGAATTTTATTTCCGGCTGTTTCCTCGGCGACGCGTTGTATAAAAACGGCTTAGTAAAAAGTACAACGGCAATATATTTAATCGCAAACTTGAAAATTGTAGCGCTAGCT
This sequence comes from Eurytoma californica, assembly GCA_035586675.1. Taxonomy (NCBI): domain Eukaryota; kingdom Metazoa; phylum Arthropoda; class Insecta; order Hymenoptera; family Eurytomidae; genus Eurytoma; species Eurytoma californica. The sequence goes on along the minus strand of JAXIUT010051469.1, from coordinate 5,642 downwards.
CGCGCGTAAAAGTTTGCCACTATCCTTAAATTTCTTATACCATGGCGCGAGCTCGCGACAAAAAGGTAAGCTATCGGCGGAATTTTTCGACGCTACATTTTCAGCCACTTCCCAACTTGCCCAATAAAAAACCGAGCGCTCCCGACTCTCGCTTATTAACAAAAAAAAAAAACAGATCCAATTTAAAAACCGCGAGTTTCCGGTAAACAAGACCCTCTGAAACGCTACACCCCTCGTTCATTTACAGTTTCCCGGGTGAAGATCCGTTGAAATCCAGTTTCGCGCTTGATTTCGACGCGCGGCAAGACGTCGCTCCTCCCGCGACAACGAGCTGCTGGAACGCGAGCCGCGGGTATGTTACGTCGACGCGTGCGAGTCATTGCGTAATGGTTGAGCGCACCGATGACGCGCCGCGCGAGTGGGGGGCAAAGGAAGAGGCGAGTGCGCGCCGCGTAATTTGAGTCGCGCGCACCGGAGAAGGCCGCGCGCGCGCACGCGTGCAGCGCGCCTCGCCCCTCATCCGAGTCTCTCTCTCTCTCCTCTCCGCGCCTCCGATTAACTCTCCCCGGATCTTTCGCGCCTCTCCTCCTCCTCCCCCCGGACTTGTTTTTTACGAGATTCGATCGGCATTGACGGATGATTCCGGCAGTTAGGGAGTTCGTTTCAGGAGATCTGTTTACGGAGGAGCGCGATTTTTTATCGACACGATGTTTACGGTCGGGCTTTTACGCAGTTATGGCAGAATTTGTGACGTACATATGGATAAGTAATTGAACAGCCGAATAGTGACTTGTTATTAACTAGTTTTGGAAAAGATACTGTAATCTTAGATTTAAACGGCTGTAATTATTTATACAAGATATTTATTTACAAGTATAAATTTCAATTTTTTTAAATAATACTGTATTTTATAGTAAGCAACTTTTTTTTAGTTTTATCTTTGATCGCTGTAGAATGTGCTTTAAATAGTTATTTAATACTCGATCAATAATTTTATTACAAACAGGCAACTGCATCACACAATTTATTTGTAATGTTATCGAATTACGAAAAACAAAATGTTTTTAATCTTATTTACAATTGAAGCCTACAGTAAGAGTACACAAAAACTTCGACTTCATAAATGAGTCGTCACAAGTTTAACCAAAGCCTAAGCGGTAGTTCGGAAGAAACAAGCCAAAAAAACGTCGACCCTGGTATAATAAAATCCAGCGCGGCCTAATAATTGGCTTAGATCGAGCGAGTGGTATAGTGGAGAGGCGTACGTCGCGGTCCCTCCTTTAGCTGCGGCGAGTCGCGCGTGCGGACGAGCCTCGCGGTGCCTTGACACTGACACACTGACATCGTTCCGCGGGTAGCGCTGCGCTCGCGAGGCCGTCGTCGCCGTCGTCGTCGTCGCCGCGCGAAATCGGTCAATCACGGCAGCGCCGGACCCCGGACGCCGGCCACCTTCGGTTTTTTCCCACCGATAACCCGCGCGTTTCTCTCAAATTTTAATTATTTACGCGTTTTACTGATTCGATGCGACGAGGAAAAATCACGATCGCATTTGCATACAACAAGCGGTTCTAGTTTCTACTTTCTAATGGATACGCATTCGAAACGAGAGACTAAGAAATGTGTATTATTTTAACGTGGTTATGGTAAAAAACACTTAGTCCTGGAAATATTAATTTTTTACAGTCCTAGGCGTGCCTATCCCCTCATTAGTAAGCAAGAGGATCTCTAAACTCGAGTCGAGAGAAAGAACGAGTTTCGCGAATGTTGCTAACAAGTGTCTACATGTTCCGCGAACGAAAAATGGGATGCAGTGGGCGTGGACGAAATTAAAAACCGTATTCTCCGCGTCCCGCTGCGAGAATGGGCCTGGAGAGCATCGCAATAAACTCGTCGAGGCGCAATAAACGCGCATCGCTAATGAGGGGGAGGGCGCGGAGATCTTCCTCCTCTAGGTTAGCGCTCGCCGATCGATTGCTCGTTAGCGTCTCGCCCTTTTTGTCCACCCGAGACGCGTGTGCCCGTTTTCCTTCCTTTTTCCCTCCCTCCCTCCTCTTAGCGAGGACTTTCGCTCCTATTGATCGTAATTATGCGCCGGGCCGTTGTTTCGCCGATTTACGCGCGCGCCTGATTACCCGTTTTTAACGGCCGCCTTTCGGGGCACACTTTGTTTGCGACTTTTATGGATTTTTAACGAAGCTCATTAATCCGCCGATACACCGATGCACGAGCTACAAATTATTTTTGCCCTCCGTCTCGAATTAACGAGACATCGCTTCGGGAGCGTGAGAAAATGAAATTACGAATTTTTGACCCGATCAAAAAGCGCGCGAACAAAAACGGGGGGAGGATATGAACCGCAGTGTAAATATTTTCCGATACTTTGAACGCCCGAGAGTTGTTCGTATACGTCACGATTCAAACGAAATTATCCGCGCGTTTTTTTTTTGTCGCTCGCAAAAAGAATCGCTGGATATCGGCGTGCGTTAACAAAACGGGGCGAGCGAGAGGCATCAACGAGTTAACGAGCGGCGCGCGGTTAAATAGCAAACGGCGATTAAGTGTCGCGGCCGTGAGCGTCGCTTTCGATCAGCGAGCGATCGGCCGGGCCGATCGTAACGGTACGCGTGCACCTCGGCGGTATATCTCATTGTCGCCCCGGCGCGCGGAGTATGACGCGAGCTAAATAAGGAACTAATTACGCGCCGCGCGAAAGTGCCGGAAAAAGCCGAGGCTTTGCGTGATTTACACCGGCGGGGGGCTCCGTAACGCAGTTAAGACGTACCTGCGAAAATTCGCTATTATACGCGCAATATTTTGAAGTCGGCCTTTTTTTTCGTGCATTTTAATTGGTTCGGCGGCTGCGGAGCCCTGGAGAGTCGATAAAATTCTAATTTTACGCTAATTGATTTAGCTTTCCATTATACTGTTAAATTATTTGTCAATTTTTTGCATTTTTCTTTTATCGCGAGGGAAGTAAAATAAGAAATTAACGAATCGCTAACTCGATAACTTCATGCGCGCGGAGTGCGTTAAAGAATTAACAGATAAACTTTGTCGCCGCAACGCACAATTATTGCCCACTCCGTGCTCAATTATTAATACACTTACTCTCGTTGTAAAACTTTTAACGCCCGGCGAATAAACGCAGCGCCGGCGCGAAACTGGTTTTCCAGCAAATTAATTAACCGCGCAATATCGGCCTTATCTCTCGCTCGTACCGCGGCGAATCAATCCTATCGCCGAGGAATACACACAATAGCTGGAGGTGAAGTTGCGAGATAAAAAAAAGAGGAGCGAATCGTGGAAGGAAATAGGAGGGAGAGAGCGAAGCGCAGCAGCGTTATAAATCGGCGCGCTCCGAGAGCCCGGCAACTTGTCCCTTATCGATGGCGCGCTGTAGCCACGCATGTCCGCTTATAACCTCCCCTCCTCTCCCTCGAGTGTAAACGAGCGGCCGCAGATAAGCCCGTCTCGCTCGGTCGGAGATTATCGAGCGGCCGCCGCCGCCGACGCTTTTCTGCCCGTCGCCGCGAGGAATTTGGATTATGAATATTTAGATCCTTTTACTTCCCTCTTTTTTATGAACTTCTTCGCTGTGCTATGTGGATGTGGATCCTTCAGTTTCATGTACTTCCTGCTTTCAGTTTGTTAATTGCTTAATCTTGGAAAATTAAAAAGAATGTTACATGTGAAAAAATTCAAGTTATTCAGTTGTGTGATTATGAAAACTTTATTATTTATTAATGACGATTATGCATTTGAGTTTTAAGTTCGTTGAAATCGTGGATACTTCTAGGAAGATTTTTAAAGTATTATAAATCACGAGTAGATTTTCTCGTAATCTCTGTAAATTTTTTATTAAGCAATTACTTAATGAAAATAAGCGACGACATGTATTCTGTCAGAGCTTGGTTGGTTTAGCTACCCTCGACACAAACCATTAGTAAATTGACGTGAAGAATTTCCACTGATTCATCGCTTATAAATAGTCAAATTAATAATTCACCATATGATATACGCTTATAATGAATAACGAAGTACGAAATCCGGAGAATCCTGAGCGCGGCGGCGAAGTGAATCATCGAACTTCTCGCCGGCCGGGCGCGTGGTGTTTTTTATTTTAAAAATAGCTCCTCGGCGCGTCCGCGCTAACAATTCGCGAGGTAAATTTAGCGTCGCACTGGCGGAGCGCAAAACAAGCTCGTATTTACAAAGCTTAATTTACCGCGCGGCGTTTTGTATTTTTTTTTCTTTCTCCGATTCGATTACCCAACCTGTCGTTATTATAAATTCCGTCGAACGCAATGCGCCTCGTGCCACCTTTCGATCCGCCGGTTTATATTTAACTCCTAATTTAGCCCGACTCTACCACTGCGGTGATATTCGCGAGGCCGAGCGACGATTCCAGACGCGCGACGAGCGAAACCCCGACGGAAGCGCCTCTTCAGTGAGTTTCCCGAAAATCGGCCCGTAAATCTCGCCCAAGTGGCGCGCGCCTGAAATATGATCGACGCGCGAGAGGCGAAATAAAAAAAAAAGGGACGAGAAAGCGATGGAAGATCAGTGCGCACGCGATGCAATCCGGGCTTTAGCCTTCGAACGCCGCGGCTCAAAATAAACGCGGTGTCCCCCCCTCTCGGACCCCGAATCTTTCGTTTTTCGCGCCGTCGAAGGAAAAAAATTCGGGCGTAGGTGGCGCTGCCGGCCGATTCGCGAGGTAAAATTAGAAGATCCCGATATATTATTTCGCCTGCTTTTCAATGAGGGTTTCTTCAATTTTATGGCTCGTAAAAAGTGACTGGCCAAGCGCAGCCTCGTATTTCTTCGGCGGATAATTAATTTTGTTTAACAAGTTGTAAATTTTACGCGAAATTCCCGGAGGAACTTCGTACAAAGTAGCCTTTTTCCCCAAAGTTGAGGTTGAACGTTGCTACTTCGCGGATTCGCCGTAAATTCAGTGGATAAATTTAGTGTTCCCCCGAAGTTGATGGAACGCAAAAATAGAAACAGGAGTAATAAGTATATTTTTCCAGCAAATGATTAGGCTCTCGACGTTACTTATGACATCACACTCGACGGCGGCTCTAATCGCCTTTCCCCCGGCGTGTCCTTCTCCTTTTTTCTTCTCTCGCTCGCTATACAACAAGTTGTGCGACTTGCCCGCGAGTGTCGTTGCAACGGGATACGTAATGGCATTTACTAACGTTTTATAATGATGTAACCGACTCGACTGTGTGCTTCTTGCACACGTGCACACACACAAGCGCGTCATTTTGTTTACGGTTACTCAAATCGAGACGCGCACTATTATTACTTTGATTGAGCGCCGAAAGGGTCGAGGCCAATAACGATCGATTTTATAAATGTTAGTTGCGCATGTAATTCATGGCTGTTACTGTCTTTTTAACTAATTACCATACATCCTTACGTAAGATATATATTCCAGCCGTTTAATTTGCACTCGTTACCCAAGTCTATTACAATATTTCGATTAATAACGTACGTATTTTTTTTTTAATTTTAACAAGCAAAGAAATCGTTTGCATTTCAAATAAATTAGCACATTGAGAAAAAGGATTAGTAAAAATTACTATTTTTCTATTAAAAGGGCGACCTACTTGACCATAAAAAAAAGCTTACTA
>JAXIUT010051458.1:0-10863 GCA_035586675.1 Eurytoma californica | reverse complement strand
AGTTATGCTTAATGTATGCCCAGTTAAACGACCTGATAGAAGTATCACTACTCGCTCACTCAGCAAGATTGATACTGCTGCTCTCTCCGCAAATATCCGTGAGGCTCTTGCCGGCATCTCGGTGCAAACGAACAGTGTTAGTGACTCCGCACACCTGCTAGCCTCGGCAATCATTAACACGTTTGATTAAGTTGCTTCGGCCAGGAACGTTCGGATCCTTGCAAAGCGAAAGCCGTGGGTCTCGCCTGCAATTATGCAGCTTATGAGGAAACGCGACAGTGCATACCGACGCGTGGTTAGGTGCAACAGCCCACTTAACATTCTGAGTTATCATACCTTGCGATCGGAGGTGTCTAATCTGCTGGGTTCCGCGAAAAATGCCTTCTACAAGTCACGCCTCAATGAAGCCGAATCTCAATCTGCCAAGTGGAAGATACTCAAGGATATGGGCATCGGCTCCTCGTCGAAGCCGTTACCTCTCACCAACTTTACGGCTGATGAGCTGAATGCTCACTACGGCATAGTTGGTAGCGATTGTACTCCTCTATCTGACTCTGACCTCAGCGATGTACTCTCAGCTCTACCATCACTTCCGTCTGGAATTGTTTCTGCCCCGTTTGAGCTCAGCCCTGTCACGCCCGAGTGCGTCCTTAAGCTCCTTGCCCGTCCGCACTCAAATGCAACTGATGTCGATGGGATTAACATTGATATGCTCTTGCTTACGTCACCAGATATCCTCCCTCATGTAGTGTCCATTTTCAACGACTGCATTGAGTCATCCTGCTTTCCGTCCCCGTGGAAAAAGGCACTACTACGCCCTCTCTCCAAAATTTCGAAGATGAAAGAGCTATCAGATACCCGCCCCATTGCTCTTTTACCTGCGCTCTCTAAAGTATTTGAACGTATTGTATACGACCAGCTTCATCCTCTTCTTTGATTTTTCGAAGGCGTTCGACACGGCACCTCACGCTTGTTTCCTCAACAAACTGAGAGCTCTGAACTGCTCTGATTCTTTCATTAAGCTAATTTTCTCCTACTTAAAGGACATGGAGCAAGCTGTTGTCGACGATGATGGCAACACCACTGAATGGTCTCGTGTAAATGCTGGAGTACCCCAGGCCAGTGTGCTAGGTCCCCTGCTGTTCGCCATCTACATCAACGACCTACCGCTCGTTCTCAGAAACGCACTCCATATGATTTATGCGGACAACACGCAGATCTACCTATCTGTTCTCTTCTGCGACTTTTTCGCCGGAGTAAACCGGATTAGTAGTGATGGCGAGGCAATCGCAAAATGGGCGACAGACAACGGCTTGAAGCTGAACGTTGGCAAAACCAAAGCCATGGTCATGGGTAGCTTGGCTTACATTTCTGGTCTTGACCTGGATATTCTCTCTAAAATTAGCATTCTCTCTCAGGAACCTACGGCTTCACAATCACTGGCTGTCAAGATCGCTCAGGAAAGAACTAGCTGAGAGTCTTGTGCTTTCACATCTTGACTACATGCGTCTGCTCTACCAAGACACTGACAAGGCGTGGAACAAGGACCTCCAGGTCCTTGTTCCTTCAAAACGCCTGTGTATGTTTTTTTTTTTGGCAACATCGGTCCGTGCGATCACGTGACCCCTCATCGTCTTTCCCTTGGTTGGCTGTCAGTTAAGAGTCGGCGAGAGTTTTTCCTCGGTACACTGGTGTACAACGTTATTGCCAACAGGAACCCCTCCTATCTCTTCAGTAAGTTCTGCAGGCTTAATATCGACTTGATGGTTAGATCGTCCCCCTCCCCCCCCAGGTTGTTCACATACGCACCAATAAGAACCGAAGCAATGAAAGGTTCCTTCCTCGTCGCAGCCACCGATCTTATTAATTCACTTGCCCCGCCCTCCTTTGAGCCCTCTGGGCTAGCTAGATTTAAGGAATACCTTTATAAGGTTCTCATCGAGAGAAACAGACTTGATTGGTCCACTAAGATTAGCTAGTCGCCTTTATGCACAGATAGTCATTTAGATACTCAGTGGACCTTTCCTTCATGCGAGTAGCTAGCTTCATTCCTTAGTTTTATGTTTCGTAATATAAGTTGCGATGATTGTTATGCGATACAATTACTGTATGCGTATTTTGTTATGCGATTTTCCAGAGCTCTATTTTTGTTATATTTTTATAATTCTATACAGACCAGATAGGGTTGTACTCAAAGGTCTAATAAAATATATCTAATCTAATCTAATCTCTCTCTGCGTTCAGCCTCCGAACGGGCAACACCTCGTGGCGAGCCAGTTCGACTCATCTTGTAATCAATACTTATTAATAATTAATACTACTTATTAATTCTGGTCTCATCATTTAATTACCTACTTACATTTCTCAACAGTTTTAAAGAAAACTCATATTTACAATGTTAATAGCAGCCTTTTTATAGTGCCACAATTTGTAAATTGCAGGGTGGGGTTGAAGATTAGATATTATTTTTTATCTTTTTATCTATTAAAAATCATAACTTTGCATTATTAAATCAACATGTAGCTGTAAAATGATCAGTCTGCATTGAGTCATCAGACTGTGCACGTGTAAGAGAAAATTTATAAATATTTAATTTAAATATCTTTAAATAAATTGAGAAAAATAATAATTAAGTAAGGTTATACAAAATAAAAATAAATACCGGTTCATTTTTTCGCTCGCAAGGTAGGTGTTTTGGCTTGAAAGCGTAATATCTTATTCCCGAGCGTCGAGCTCTTATCACTCTTGGGCGGAGCCTGTGCCATCCAACAGTGTAAGAGCTCCTGCTCTCCTAATGCAATTTATTTTTTACTTCTTTTATATTTATCGGATAATAAATTTAAATATTGGAATCGATAGGAGTAATTGACTGTGCATCTATATATTTAAATATGTATATTTGAAATACTTTTTTAAAATTTAATGAATATTCATATTATAGGCTGATCAGTGAGTGTACTTCACGTGCTGTTTTTTCTAGAAATTTTTCCCAGACCTTCAAAATTGTATATTATGACATTTACAGAATTGTACATCCAATGTGTTCGTTTGGTCTAGACAAAATTCAGCGTTTTTATGGAATTTATGATAGAAAACATCCCAGACGGATCTCGTGCACTTTCCTGCAAAGTGCTGATGGGCTGTCTGGATCTGAGCATGAGAAAAAGTCATATTTTTTCCCCACCTGTGAGTCTCATGGGGTAACGTGATGGAGGAAAGACATAAGTGCAAACTTGGATATGCGGTCCATCTGCATCCGTGCGCCCGATAATAAAGTTATCAAAATGTTTTTTAATAAAGTGAAAATTGAAAGAGGCGATGAAGATGTATTTATCAGACGACGAGGATATTGCGATGGATGTTGTTGGTGTGAGTAATGGGTTTGACGAGTCGTACATTTTTGACCCCGATGTATTTAATCGGGATTCGCCCGAATCCCCGACACCTTCTGAGCAAGAAGGCTTACCTCACTTGCATATTGCGGATGATGAAGAGCAACAACAGCAGCAGGTTCACTTGGTTTTACATATTGCTGAGAATAATGAGGAGCAGGAGCAACAACAACAGAAGGGCATCGTAATGGATGCTGCCGAGGTTCTTGTGGGTAATTCCGGTTTCTCAGATGCCAAAACTTTCGAGAATGTTCATGACGACGGCATTGATCCGGATTATATTTCGGAAGGTGAGTTTTAATTTTTTTTAAACTTTTATTTTAGTTTTAAATTCAATTTTTTTATTTATATAATAAATTAAAAATTTTTAATTATATTTATTTAAATAAATTCATTTAAAAATTCAATTTTTTAAAATTCATTTTTTATTTATAAAATAAATTAAAATATTTTTTTATTTAAATAAATTCTTTTTTTTATTTTTTAGACCAAGAAAGAAAAATGGAAGAGGAGGATTCCTTCTTCCGAAGAAGAGGGTGAGAAAGCTGAGGAAGCTGAAGAGTCAAAGCTCAACCGGCTCCTCAGATTCAAAAAGACATATTGGCGCGCCAAGCGCCAGTTACACCAAATACAACGCAAAGCGGACCTGCGAAAGATCGAGCAACGGATACTACATCTTTGCAACCGGCGGGAGCAGCAAAGAGATCGACCGCCCTCGACGATGTACTGATTGCTGCTGGGGCTGCGCGCGACCTTTTTTCGCGCAGCAAGTGTGACTTTGGCATCGATACGATGTGTGCGGATTGTCGCTGTGCCAGGATTGCTCCAGCAGCCCAATCCATTGTCAAAGCAAACCGATCCATTTTGAAAAATAAAAGTGAATGAGCTTTATATTGGTGCGCGTGTTTTGATTAAAAAAGCGTGACCGTGTGTGTTGCATTTAAAATGTTTTATTTTGTACGTGTGAGTATGTGTGTCTGTGTGTGCGTGCGCGCATGTGTGTGTACACAATTTTGTATTACTTTTTAAAATGTTTATATTGTCTGTGTGTGCGTGTATATTTATTTTGTGCGTTTTTTTTTCATGGCCAATATTTCAATTTTTTTAACTTTAACTTAATTGTAGATCAAGTTGTAGCCACGGGCCTACACATTAAAAATATTTTTGGTATTTTTCTTTCAATTAAGCAGAACCGTCGGAATCATGCAAGCCATTGAGCAACTTTTTTTTTTAAGCGGTGCCTTTCAAGAGCTCTGTACGCCTATATAATAAATATTTTGGCTCCAAAAAATTTGTGTCACTTTATTAAATATATTAATTATATATAAAAATTTCAAAAATGCACATTTTACTAATTTATAGAAGAAAATTCCCGAATAAAGCGTTAAAAACAGTTCGTCACACGGTACGACTCCCTTAAATTAATTAAATTAATGAATGGTTATTAGGGACCAGTGCGTAAGTTGAGTGTTTACCCCATGCGACAGTTTTCGCCCACGTAAAACACGAATTTCATAATTTCTTATGCGCAAGCTCCAAATAATACTTAATTTAGGACTTGGTCCGAAAATTCGCATTGAGGGTTGCGATTTTGCGGTCAGAGTGCTATAAAAGTATTTATTTTAAATAATTTAATTTAAATTTCTAAATGTTTGTAAATAACACATAACATTTTCATTTTTCAGGCTTGAATGTTTACAGTATGTTGAAACATAATACATTAGTCATAACCAAATCTGCCGCTCGAAGTATAGAAGAAAAACTGCTTTATCATTTACATAGGATGAACTCGATGAACATGATAAAGGAATTTAGACCATCATAAGATAAACCAATTTAAAACAATGCCTGAAAATTATTCAAATATTCTGTATACTCTGTAAAATAATTAAAATTTTAGGTATACTTTTACCTTGATTTATTTCTGTTAAATATATTCTTATCATTTTTATAAATCATTTTGATGTCACAAGAAGCTAAAATAAGCAAGTATATGATATACTTAGATTTATTTAATGATTAAGACTTTTAGGCTGCGAATTTACAGTTACAGCCTAAATATTATTTCAAGAAGATTTATTCATATAATATAACGGTTTTATTCAAATTGAAATATTCAAGATTTCGATCTACATGAATAGCCAATTCAAGAATTTGAACTGGATTTTTATGAGAACTGAATTAGAATCAGTTTAGGGTTCCGAAAGTAAACTAGAAGCTGTGGAGACTTTTTATTTTGTATGTCCACCTCCCACTTTTTTCCCGACATTTGAAGTTTACTGTACATTTATCAAACTATAGCTTTTTCACCTCAAATAGACAGAAAGAATTCTTAAAATTTACCGAAAGTAAACCTAAAGTAAACCGGAAGTAAACCAAAAGTGTACTGAAAGTGATCCGGAAGTTGAGGACGATTTGATTGTGGTGTAACGATCTTGTTAAGCGCGCCTATTTTCGCGAGTCAAGAATTGATCCTAAGATCGTAATTCTGGATAAGTCCATATGTTTGATAAGTACCGGCGGCTTGCCTTATGGAAGGTTTTGATTTCCGATGCGCATTTTGCGGAACTTCTGCTCGGGGTGGCATATCTCTAATGCATTGACTTGAAACTCAAACTGAATCATGTAGCTTACCTTTTGGAGTAGACAACTAGCAAACATAGCAATGAACTAAGATGGAAAACACCATTCTAGGACCGTCTAATTATTATATACCTTTTTCGGTATAATCAAAATAGGCGCTTAGCGGGGTAGGTAGTTTCCATTGCTAGCGCTCTGGTTACATTTTTTTCGGAGATTATCTCGACCGGACGCGGCCTCTCTATTCGGCCTCGAAGTGTTTGTCAGTCATAAAGAAAGTATTAAAATTTTGCAAGCGCGTTGCTATTTAATTGCGACCGTGAGATCTCATTAATTAAGAAACCTCAAAATCCCTTTGCTCGAAACAGTCGAGATTCATCGGTCTGATTATAAAAAAAGTAAAGAAATAAAATATTGTTTGAAATTATTTTGAAATTATACATTTTTAAAAATATGAACTATATGACAATGTTTGACTTATCAAAAAATATTGATTTGAAAAATAAAACATTTTTCATTTGATAACTGAAATAGCTGAATATTTTTTGTCCATTACATAAAAATAATAGGCGAGCTAATTAAAATCTCGAATTTTTTTCATCGAAATTTCAAACTATATTTGATTATTTCAAAGTAATTTCTAAAATTATGCAAGTTATATTTACTACAACTTTCTAGCAGTTAGACTCAGTCCCATAAAATAAATAAAATTAATGTTGAATGTTTGTTTAGGCAATTAGTTTATGATTTTTGCTCACGCGTAACATTCGTGAAAATCATGTGCTATTTTACTTTGTGAATCAAGTGATTCTCATGTGATAATCACGTAAGTCTCGCGTGAGAATCATGTGAACCTTCTCATTTGAGAATCATGTAAAATCACGTGAGAATCATGTGAGAATCGTGTAAAATCCTATAAAATCATGTGAGAAGCACGTGAGAAGCATGTGTAAATATCAAAAACTTTTTTTTATTACTATTGTAATAGGGTATATTTGTTAGAAAAGATAAGAAAGGTGAATCGTTACCCCTTAGACATTACATTTTTATGCATAGGGGGTGACAATTCATCCGTGCTGGGTGTACAGAAATGTTTGCATAGTCTTTTATTCATTAATAATATAAATTTGGTAGTACTGATACATAACAAATATTTTTAAATATATATAAATGGTATCTATATCCTTATAATTTACTAATACAATATAATTTACTAAAAATATATCTTGTATATATTTTGCTTCCTCCTACAGGAAGCTTTGTAATCGCGATAAAAAAAGGTTTTGAGATAACACAATAGAAGTTTGTTTTGAGTCACTGGGGATCAAAATACACTATTTTTAGAAAGTGTGTGTGTGTGTGTGTGGAACATATAAACGATTTTCTTATTTTAAGGCATCAGGTATTTGATACAAGTGAAAGAATAACAAACTAATAGCGTCAGCCCTAAATGACATTAAAAACAAAAATTTTAATCTAAGCCTCAATTAAATTGATTACAAATTGTGGTCTGGAGTTGTCGTGAAAGGAAATAATATTCGACAACTCATATCTCAGTTTCCAGATGTAATTATGACTCCAGCTGGATAAAAATGTGTAAAGAATGTTATATACTATCAATATATAATATAAATATAATTTTTAATCTGAAACTCTTTTTTTCTCAGGTACATAACTAAGAAAATCGGTTATATATCCCATAGTCACTTAACGAGATTTTATGGGTATTTTATTAAGAAAGTCCAAAAATTGTTTACAGTTTTAACCTCTTTGCGTAAGAGCTCGAGTTAAAACTTCAATTTTCAACAATTATTTTCTTAGTAGTTTATTTGACAACTGAATCAAATGAAATTACTAATTAAAAGATTGTAAGATTTTACTTTACGCTAGTATTTGTTGTTTTTAAGTTTTATGGATTTTAAAAAACGACGGAGCCACCGTAAAATAAAATGTTTTTAAACCTTGAGGCAGTTCCGTCCACTTGAGACATTACAGGTGAAAGTTTATAAATACTTTTAACTCTCTTTAGTTGAAAAAAAAATTTTAACCTTCGATCATGACATTCAAACATGTAACCATTGAGATATCGTGGTCCGACCATACACACACGCGTGCGCACATACGCTTACATAGACACATGCACATATTTAAAAAATGTAGTATTCTTTTACTTCCAATGACATAATCTAACCTAGATTTTATATTATTACCTCAAAACTTTTTTTCTCAATATTACAAAGATTCCTTTAGGAGGCAGCAAAATATATCAGAATTGGGGCAAAATATTGCGTAATTAATGGAGTCATTTTTTTACGTGATTTGATCACCTTATTATTTTAGATCAATCACTCAGAAGAGCAGATTCTCCAAACAACTTTTTATACGTAAAAAAGGAATCCACCTATGATGTATATTCTTATTATAATTATTATATTTACTTTGGAACCCCAGTGGAAAATCACACACTTTTGAGTAGTTGTAGACATTTGCATACACTTTTCTACGCTATTACATACTTTAAAATTTTTGCTGGGAACTTTTCATATTTCCTTAGCGAAGTACGTAAAAATGTTCGTATAAGAATATAAATGTTTAAAAGTGTACTAAAGTATACAAACGTGTTTATAAGTAGTTCAAGTGTTCATAAGTGCTTACGAGTTTGCACAAGTGCGTGTAAATGTGTAAAAGTGTGTATTAGTGTTTAACAACTGTACGAATTGTCACACTTTTATAGACTTTTACATATTTTCTACAGTTACATTCTTTCCATTTTCGCTAGGGTGTACGGCATGACGAGAACTAGCTTTTTGAAATACGAATGACTAATTAACGTTCTATTATTTTAATATTTTTTTTTAATCCAAAAATAATTTTCTTCAGATTTCAGGATTACATACAATCATCGCTTGTTTTTTACTTGGAGCAGTAATATTAATAGTTGGTTTAGTTCAGCTTGCTCCTGGAGCAACGTCTGAGCACAAACTATTATTTTTAATTGTCGGAAGTATATTACTATTAACTGGTAAGTTATACAAGGCTTTTACGAATTTATAAAAAACTTTAATTTCCGCTAATTTTAATGCCATTTATTTAAGTTATAAGAAAAATTGTGCTTTTATACCAGGTATCCCAAAAGTAAGTTCGTTTATTTTAAAAAGATGCTTAGCTACACAATCTCTTATGCATCCGAGGCTCTACGTAGTTCGTCTAGACAAAAAATATTCCTTTTCTTTTGACGCAGAAACACATTTTCAGGCTCGAAGATCCTAAAAAGTTTCTTTTTAATATTCTTATGTATGTCCATATATGCGTACACCCAGCACGGGTAAATCGTCATTTACTAAATTGGTAGTGAAACTGAATTTGCTTGGCATTAGTGTAATAGTAGGGACTTCGTAAATAAATGCGATTCTTTTAGTAATAAAGATTGTTAGTGTTCAACCCATTTAATTCCATGTATTTTTCTGTACGAATTTGTGTATTGTCGGTTCGTGATCCGGGCTCACCGTCCCCGAATGCTAGCCATCCACACTATCCACTCTCCGGCTAGCTAGCCAGGCGACGGATAAGAGTGAGGAGTTAACACCTACCCGGCGGCACCTGGAGATGCCTGCCGCCTGACCATAATTTAGTGGACCACGCGAGCCGTGAGCGAGAGCTTAGGACATTAGGACATTACATACGAAAACTCGGGGAAAATACCGCGTGACAACGTAACCAGAGATTAGGGAGAGATTGCCAATGCCGCATAAAAAAAGCGTGGACAATTCGACGACAGCGCCCATTGTGGTGAGTGTTTAAACCGCATCATAGCTCTGGAGCCCCCGCCAGCCCACACGCCGCAGCTTTCTTGACTTGCCGCTTCTTCGTTGGAGAGGGGAACATGTGTGAACACCGGCGAAGGGGAATACAGGAAAACGGACGCGAATGACCCGCGCGTGGCGTCTTGCAAGTGATCGGTCTCGTTTGCCTTACAAAACTGCAAAATAATGTATCTCTGTAACAATTAACGTTTGTTTTTCTCTGTTCAATAATTACTGTGAAGTATACGTCGGTGTGCCAATGTGCTGCGACTTGCTTCGGCAATGCAGCGGCTCGGAGCGCAATTGTTCGTGGAATGCGTAGCATGAAAGACCTCCGATTTGACTTTGACGCGTACGCCTCTAGAGTTCTATGGAACACAAAGCATTTCTTTCGGAGGCAGAAGAACTGTACACTTTACGCCCGAGAAATCTGACGTAAAGCGAGGTTCTCCTTGTCACAAGACCTTCGGGATCATTAGTGGAAGGATCTTAAGGGGGTCGTAAACCAAAATTTCTTGCTCCTTATTATTAGCTAAAAATAAAAAATTATAATAATTAGTGATTTCTACATTTCATAATATAAAAGTGTATTTAAATTTATGATAAAATAAGTCAACTCAGAAGTCTATAAACCCATTTTATTTTAAGCTATGTTATTTTAAAAATTTTGGCGTAATCTACAGGTTTCAAAACTGTATCAATTGAAATCTAATTAGGCTTAAATTGTTGGTAACTAATGACATTCTGGACTGAAGAGTTGTAGGAATTAAAATTATTTGTCTAAATATTTTAAAAATTTCAAAAACTGCATAAATTCATGAATTTGAAGAAATGTAAGTAATTTTAAATAAATAGTTCTTTATAAATTGATACAGTTTTGAAACCTGTAGGTTACGCCAAACTTCAGATTTTCATGTTTTCCAGTAACGAGCTTTAAAGATTACTTTACTGTAAGTTGTAACAGGAGGAAATCCCGACTTAATTCCGCGAGATTTCCCGGATTGCGTTCGCCGCAGGTGCGCCCGAGCACCTCGTGCACTTACGTTGGGGCACCTGCGAGTGCCCGACGACGACTCTGCCCGAGTCGC
>JAXIUT010051447.1:0-10864 GCA_035586675.1 Eurytoma californica | reverse complement strand
ATATTATTATTGTAAATGATTTGTATCAGT
Source organism: Eurytoma californica (assembly GCA_035586675.1). Taxonomy (NCBI): domain Eukaryota; kingdom Metazoa; phylum Arthropoda; class Insecta; order Hymenoptera; family Eurytomidae; genus Eurytoma; species Eurytoma californica. The sequence continues at coordinate 10,834 of JAXIUT010051447.1, read as the reverse complement.
TTTTGTCCTCGTGACGAAATAAAGAGGTATCTATCTATCTATCTATCTCTCTCTCTCTTTTGCTCTATTTATCTCTCTCACTCTTTCACTCTCTTTATCTCTCTCTCACTCTTTCGCTTTCTTTATATCTCTCTCACTCTTTCGCTCTCTTTATTTCTTTCTCTTTCTCTCTCCATCTCTCTCTCACTCTTTCGCTCTCTTTCTCTCTCTCTTTCTCTATATATATGTATCTATCTATCTATCTATCTATCTCTCAGTCTCTCTCCGAGCGGAGGTATCTATATTTCTCGCTGCGCCGAGTCACGTGCGGCTCCGGTCGACCGAATTGCTCGATGCGGATCGGTCGTTTTTTTTTGTGCCTAGGTGAAAAGTAATGGAGCGTTCGGTGAGATTTGGCTTTTTCGCGAGGAGGCGTTTTATGCACGGGCGAGGCTGAGACTTTCCTGAAATTAAGCGACGTGTGGGAAGTGCGAATATTTGCATTGAGTACGTGTAATTTGACTTGGCACGATGTGTTTACTCGCCGCGAGTGTGTATTTTGTAATGGGGATATTTCGTCTCGCTCTCGGTCTGCGTACGTTTCATTTGCCCACAGACGTTTAATATTCGCCTCGGTTTTCGAAAGTCCTGTCAAATTGCAACGCCTACGTAAATTAAACAATTAAGTTTGCAGTTATTCTCGATTAGATTAAAACTTATCGTTCAATTTTCAGTAGAAATCTCGAGACGTTTAGACAAGTAAAGGAGCAAACTCCGCTTTCCATTCAAGGTTTTTTTTTTATCGTACATACTATCAACATCAAAGTATTAATAGATTTAAAATAATATTAAGATTTAAATGCACAGAAAAACTTAAAAAATATATTATTTTTAAATAGATTATTAAATTGAATATATACTTCCAGTATAGTATATTCCTAATATCTTGCTAATACTTCCTCAAGAATAAATTAAAAAATTTGTTATTGCTATTATTAATACATAATTAGAATTCAATACTATAGTTTCAATACCTATTCATACTTATTTGATGATATGTGAATAAACAAATCAAATAAATTTAATAACTACACTGAGAGAAATATTTTAGTAAAATACACAAGCAGTTTAGTAAATTTTACTAGACAGTATAGCACTTTGGTCACAGATTGTAAGTGTGTGAAATTTTTACCATACTGTTTAGTAATTATTACTAGATTATTCAGTAATATCTCATTGATAATATTTTAATAATTAGTTAAAGTATACCAAAAAGTCTCTAAATGTCAGTCTGTGATCGGATTTAGTAAAATTTACTAAACTTTTAAAAAAACTAGGGCTTCACGAGGCTCAGACCAAGACCAATGTATTTAAATGGAGTCTTGGTCTTGCCTACAAGACCAAGACTCCATTTAAATACATTGGTCTTGGTCTTGGTCTCGTGAAGCTCTAAAAAAACTACGAAAACATTACTTGCGGTGTAAACAAAATACAGGAACTGAAGCAGATGTTCTACATACTAAAAAAAATTCCATTTTCCATAAAAAGTTTCGCTTGCAGAATCCCATAAACTCTTTCTACACACACCGCAATTACACGTATCGTAAAAAAGCCATCCTTCGGTTATCAAAATTTTTTACATCGCAATCGTTCCGCGCGCGAAACAGCCGCGCAACAGCCCATACAACGAAAAATCTCCGGCCGCAAGAGCCGCGCAACGCTCGGCAGCGATCAGTCGTATCATCCGGCCAGCCGGCGTCCCCCAGGCGTTAGCTCCGTAAAACAGCGGCGCTTTCCGTGTCAGTGAGGCGGCGAAAAGACGCGGACGCGCCAATAAAATCAATCCCGGCGCGCGGCGCTCGTTGACTAATTAGCCGCTGCTTTCCCGCGGCTTCGTTAAAGCCGCCCGGCAAAAATGACACACGATAAAACGGAGAAATCGAGCGCGCCCGTACGCGAGCTTACTTGTCGTGCTCGAGCGAGCATTCGCCGCACTTTTGCCGCCGGCGCGGAACCTTTATCGCGCGCCTTCTTTTTTTCTTTCTTTCTTTCTTTTTTTTAAAATCGCGCGGGCTGATTTACGCCGCGTCGTCGGTTATTTCCATTATACGCCCGCGGGAAAAATCCGCGCGAGCTTTGACGGGAAACGCTGATTTATTGGCGCGTAGCGCGCGTGAAATTAAGCCATCGGCGCGATTGAGATTTATTAACGACTGATTTATCGATGCGATAAAATGGCTTTTACTTAAAAAAAAAGAAACAGCGCTGAGAAATGGGCTTTTTCGCGCTTATTTACCTGCTTGTTCGATTTTTTTTTTTTTTTTTCGACACGTACTTGGAATGTAAAAAGGACACTTATTTACATTCTGATATCGGCATTTTAAATAGTAGTTAATCGATTTTTGTGTCTTTTTGTGTGATCTTTACGACTGGAGTAGTTTGTAAAAAAATTTCTATGTGATACTGCACGCTTCGCTTGACTTTTTAAAAAAACGGCAATTATGTAAAAAGCTCGTTCGCTTTGCGCGTGATACGGAGTCAGGAAGAATTTTAAAGCGCAGAAAAATCAATTTGGCTCCTGGCCATATTGACGGCTGATTATTTCCTCGATCGACTTCCGTATATCCTCTTACCGAATCACTTTCAATTACGAAAATAACGAACTTTTATGCCGGTAATAACGATCCCGAAGCCTCCAAAAGGCGCGCGCCGGTAGCCCCTGAGAGAAATCAATTATGAAACAGCCGGTCCAGCGAGGACATTTTAATGGATGGAAATGGAAATGGACCCGCGAGCGTAAGTCCGATTTACGATTCCCGCGCTAAAGCCGACTGCACCGCATTGTCCATTGGGAGTTCGAAGATCCGGGAAAAAAAGCTCGGGATTTGCATGCGACGCGTGCGCCAATTTATCTCTCGGCCGGCTGCCTCTTTTCCCGCCAATTTTCCATCCGAGCGACGCGGAGTGAAACCGAAAATTATCGTGGGGAGCGCACAATAAAACAAATAAGAAAGCATAAACGCGGCTCTGGGCTTTTTAGCGGCTTCGGACGGCGCGCGTCGGGTCGCCGTGGACTTTTTCCTAAATCTACTTTCGATGAAAATTATAGATCTTTCGGGCGATTTTATTTCCTTGGGATTCATTGTGTGCATTTATTACTTTCAACCGTTTTTACAACTGAACAAACGCACGTTTTTAGATGCGCAGCTTAAGATAATAGTAGGAATTTTAATTTTTTTGTCGATTATTGCAATAGCTCTTGATCATACACTTATTTTGTTAATCTGATTGTTCAAAATAACGCCTTATATATCGTTTTCATAATTTATGAAACAAATTAATAGATCAATGCAGACCTTGATATCAGTCAACCAACCAAAAATTATAGCAGTTGGAAGGAGATTGATCAAAGAATTAGATGCAATGAAAAATTCAGAATTATAAATAAATAAAAAAGAAAAACAACAAATATTCACTTCCCTGTAACATAGTAACATTTGATTACAATAGAATTTAATCGATTTTTTCAAAGGTTACCCAATGTATTTTATAGTTAGTAACATCCTATTAAATGATACAGCACTACTTATTGTTAGTAACCTTCTCTGGATGCCTAAAGCAACGAAAATCTTCAGGTGAAATAAATATGTAAATCTGAGGCAGCTATCTATTACCTGCACAGAAATTTCAGAGTCCACCTAACGGTGAACTTATAAGTTAACATTATATACACTTCGAGTAAAATAATAATCCGACATCCATGCATTGATGAAAATTTGTCATTTATTTTAATCATTTGCATAAAACTGCAACTGCGCAAAAAAAGTTTTTAGTTATAATAATACCAGGAGCATATTGCATTAACTGCATAAATCGAATTATTCACTATACTTCATCTTAATACCAATTAACTGATTATTCAAAGAATGGATTATTTGCAGCCATGAGGAGTTACCTAATAATTTTTTAACACCAAAAATGGATTCTTAATAAAATAATAATATATTATAATGAAATTATTTACAAAATAATTCCGCATTTATTAAAAGTAGCTTACAATGCATTTATGATTACGTGAAATGAATGATTCCTCGGAAGACATTCAGCATTTCCGAGTTAACTGATAGCCGTAACGGAAAAAAATAAACCGGAGGGCGTAACCGCCAGGAATTCAGCGCGTGTACGACACAAAGGCGATAGAAATCGGGCGTAACTCATCGGCGTGCCGAGTAAGTATCTCGATTGCACTTGCTGGTAAATACCCCCGGCACGTACTAGCCCGCAATAACGGCGCCCACCTTCAACCAGTTTTCCGCCCCGCTTCGAGAGGTGCGTCCAGGCTACCGTCGTCGGTGATGAAACGACGATTTTTCGTGGGACCGATCTGGAAAAAAGTGACTTCTGTCTAAAAATAGGAACGAGTGGGTGGCCCGTTATATGTTTTACGGGAGCGGTTCGATTTACGAGCTCGGAGTTGAGCACATTACGAAATCTTTTCTATATTTAAATTTCGAGGAAGCGATCCTTCAATATTGTTACGTAAATGTGACAAATTTTCCTTAATCGGAGATAAATAGAGGTGTACTTATGGGTACCTCTAATATATCGCGCTGGAAGCGTATCTGGTATTTCGTTATAAATGAACCTGGCATGTATCAAATACTCCCACGAACTTTCTAATTAGCCGTATTAATATGTAATTCAGTCAACTTACATTATGATTTTACGAGCATTGAGTCGGAAGGCCGCTTTGATAATTAAGGAAAAATACATCGAACGGACGAGAAGAAACTTCCGTTACGGTAAAAGTGTAACTGTCACATTTAATTATACCACGGATGATTGAAGCTGCCTTTTTATACAGAAGTATACGATGCACTCATTATGAAATCCCGTAGAAACAGCTGCTCGAGATATTTCGGTCGCTAATTACGTTTGAGCATCATTGATTTTCCATCGCCGTTACCTTATTAGGTTTACAATTACGTTTACACACCGAGCTTGATTTAAAAGATGCATTAACTTTGTTTGGATCTTCTCGATAAGTCAGGTACTGCATTTTGTCAAGATCCCGGTCAATGAACGGCACAATTCAACAGTCGACTTTTAACAAGGTGCCGCTGAACCACACTGAATCTGCACCTTTTTAAGAAGAAAAGAAAATCTCAGACTTAAGTTTAGTTTAAAAATAGCACCATTAAACACTTTGCGGTCTATTGGAAGTTTAAGTTTTTTTGCATGACTTATCCTCTGCTACAGTGTTAAAAGTGCGCTTCTACGATAGATAGACCTTTTCTTTCCAAATAGACAGTAATTTTCTTGTTCACTTAGTCTAAATAGGTAAAAGTCTTAAAACTTCATCTCAAGGTATAATTTTCAACTCTTGGCCACTTACAGTCTACATAGGTAAAAGATTTAAACCTCACCTCAAGGTACAATTTCCAACTCAGCCTCTCTCCACTCCATATAAACACTCAAAAATGCACCGAAAATAATTCATTACACAATTATAAAAAAATAAACAATCACCTCGCCGCCTTTTCCACTCGTTCTTATATAACAATTCGAACGCTCGGCATCGCAGACCTGCCTCGCGCCAGCAAGTACCTCGGAGGCCCAGCGAGATCGTGTTTAAAAAAAAAAAAAAAAGCGAAAGCTCCGGAGCGTTTCGGTGCAGCATCGGAGGCGTGTAACGGGCGCGCATAAAATATTCCCGCTACCGCTGCTCTTTTCTCCCGGAGCGAGCGCGGACCCCTCGGGGGACATTCCACGGGTCAGCCTGGCCGACTGAGCGAAATGTCGAGTGTGCGATTTCGCGCTCGCACTTTCCCCCGGCTTTTGGGACGAGCGCAGTACCTTCGCTCCGGCTTCGGCGAATTCGAAGCTTTCGGTTTACTCGCAGGATGGGAAATGGGTTTTGGGATCGTATGTCTCTGCTAGTTTGTTATGTACCATTGGAAACTTTGGTAAGTGCTGTACTTGATATGTGATATTTCACTCTATTGCTCTACGATGGTAAACTTAAGGAATGAAGTGCACTTCGTGAGAACGCACACATTAGCTTGGAATAAAATAAGTTCATTGATCTTATAAAAATATGTAAAGGCGAGATAACAAATAAAGTCGGAGGCTTATGAATTTTCGTGACATCTGATTGCAATGATTACAAGAATTCGATTACAATTTCTCAGATTTTCAACGGCAAGGCAGAGCTCGATTTACCTACTAATGCAATATGTAATAGTACAATATGTAATAATAATACAAATGTAATAATACTATGTAACAAGTGTTTCCGACATTTGTTACAAATCGCTGTAAAGATTCAGATGGATGGTTCTCATCCAGAAAAGTCCGTATCGCTATTCGGCGAGAAATTAAATTGTTACTGGCTTAAGTATTAAATTCTCTTTTTCTTTTTGCATGACTTGTCGAATGTTAGAAAAATTCCGCAAATTAGAATTATTTAAATTTAGTGCTAGCACAGCAAAATACTTGTAAATTAAGAAATTCTGTTTATTTAAAAATTTGATGCTAAATTATAAGAATCATCTAGCATACCACATGGTTAACAATAATTGAGGGACAACTATACTATGCAATTGTAATTTTAGTAACATTTAAATACAATGACTATATGAATTCAATCGAACTCTTCAACAATTACTTGATATATTTGTAACTAGTTGTAAACGTGTAAGTAGTAGTACACTGGTAACATTCTTTAGTGCCTATTATAAAACTGAGACAGCAGGCGCGTTAATGGGAATTATGTCAAACTTAGAGTCCGCCTGGCGGTAAATATACGAGTTAATATTAAGAGCAGCACTCATAAAGAGACTCGAGTTGACTTAGACTAAAATAATAACTAAATAACTCGTACGAGTTATTCTGCGAGCCGAAAAGCTACGGGCTTCGGTGCCCGAAAACTTTTAAACAACGGTAATTTGCTGACTATTCTTATTAAATACAATTATTTATTGATTTATTTAGATTCTTTAATATCGTTGGTAGTGATTTTTTATTAATAATCCCTCGGTTCAGGATGCCATTTTCTTTTACTCGAGATGATGACGTGAGCTTTTTAAATGAATTATTCTTTGATGTCTTAATTTAATATCACAATGGAAAAAATCAAAACATAATATTCAAACAGTTCATAAATTATTATCAACGAATGAACAACTATTTTAATGTACAAAGATTCAGTGTCACTTGCTTTTTAAACGAATCAATGATAACTTAAATAACGTATATATAAACATTATTTTAAAATCATTTGATTATCTGTACTACAATGAGTTTCTCGGGGAACCCCAAGAAAAGCAAGTAATCAGGCAATTGTCACGATAATAAATCATTTATCATCATTCGGTATCACGACCGCGAGCTCGTTAATTAAAGAATTCCATCCAGCGACGTAATTCATTCAAAGATTAGTATTAGCGTTCGGTAGCGACCGGCGTATCCACCGCAACCAATATTCAATTAATAGCCGCTCGCTGACGGAATGCAATCACTTTCGCCGCGGCGCACTGTCCTTTATCCACAGATGAATGCACAGATTTCACCGCGGCAGACAATCATCGCGAAAAATCTGCATTTTTCGCCTTCGACTCGCGCTTTTCACAGCGCCGTCGATGATTTACAATCTCATAGAAAATCTCATTCTTTTTTTTTTTTTCGAAACGATCGCTCCTCCCGGGGCCTGAATCCGTTTTCGCGCCCGCGGGAGAGAGAAAAAAGGGGGAGACAAAGGGATTCTTACGATCTCGGACGAGAGGCGCCGAACAAAGAAACGAGCCAATCATCGCAAATCGATTATTGTTCTCCATAAGGCATTCCCCGCGCGGATTTATTGTAAGCGATTTTCGTATGTCATCGGCGGGCGCGAAAATGTGGGACGCGCGCGGAAGGCACAGCTGATCGGGTACGCGTTGCGCAGCGCAGGAGCTGTTGGGTCGATTTTTTTTTTGGGGAGCTATAGGCTCGATCGGATTTACGTACGGATCGAGGAAGGCGATAAGGGATCGGAGCGGTGGGATAAGTTATTTCGTACGCGTGCGGGACTACTCGTCGCGGATAAGCAAATAACGCGTTCCGACTCGGTGAACCGCAGATGAAAAACGCACGACCTCAACATAACTTTGCGCTTGTCTTCATTATAGGATCGCTCAATAAGATACGCCATGAACAACTACGCGACCTCATTTCTTTATTTGCTTTATGTAAAACTGTTATTTTACTTACTACTTTATTTTAAGTAAATACACAAAAAATCAATGAAATCCACGAATTAGAGAGATAAATATCTTTGTTGGAATTGATACAAGTGGAAAAAGGCTGCATACAAAATTAGTATATTCTTTATTTAGTCTTTAGTATAATCTTACTCGAAAAATCAAAATAATTGGAATGATGTCTACATTAATAATTTCAAATAAATATACATTAAAAGTTTGCCAAGTAAATATTTCTTTGAATCAACTAAATAATTCTTAACAAAAAAACACATTTAATTTCAAAAAATTTTTCAGTAGATCAAAAAAATATTTACTTGGCAAACCTTTAAAGAAGTATTTGGTTGAAATTACTAATTCTTCTTTTAGTGTAGTAAATTTTAAAATATTTATTTCAATAAAATTTACTTCATTTATAGTAAAATTAAAAAGTCACCATACTCACTTTTTAATTTTGCGAGTTTGTTCTCGCTTTAGTAAAGGCTATACTAATTTTTAATGCAATTTTTTTCTTCGTGTATGTATTTGTTTGTACGCTGAATGAGTATACTGTATTTAAAGTTTACTGCTTTAAAATTGAGGTTAAAAAATTATTTCGTCAATACCGAACTCTCCAAAAAAGATCAATATCATTACCAAGAAAAATAACCACCTATACACCAGTTAAAAACGCTCGCCTCGATCGCAAAATCGATTCTTGACGCAATCAAGTATACCGAAAACACGAAAAACTGCATATTTCCATATCTCAAATCTACGATCTGGAACAGGAAAAAAAAAAGACTAATCGCACCCGACGTAATAACCACACTCGATCGCCGTCCAACCTCCAAAACGCGGGCCACTTTTCGCGCCGACCCGTCCGGCCCGAGTGGGGGTCGGCGCTGCCGTCATCGCTCTTGTAAGCTCGCCGCGCAGGTGGCGCAAGGTCGGTGCGGGTGCCGCGATAAGGCCGCGGCGATAAGGCGCCCGTGGCCTTGCCTCCGCGCGCACCGCCGCCGTCAGCTGCTCGCGCTGCCGAGAGTCGCCGCTCGGATGTCCGCGCGCGAGCTGCCCTTTGCGGATCGCCGAGTCATCAGCCGGCGGTTGCCGCTCGGCTGTACACGCGTGCGATCTCGACGCGCCGGGAGATAAGGCGGAAGCGGAAGATAAGCCGAGGTTTTTCTCGCCCCGGATAACTGTGCTGCGACCGCGGGAGTTTGTTTTGAGCGGCCAGTGAGGAGGATACCAGTGCGACGCGATCGAGCGTGGGGTTTTCTTTTTAAATTGGATTTTGCGGGAGAGGAATTCGTGTCAGGGTGAACATATTTTTTTTTTACGAAGTGCAAGTATACAATGTGACACGGAGAGGAGGTTTTTTTTCGTAGTTTGGGTATTACGCGTTAGGAGCGATTCTAGCAGTACGTGCGGCGAAGAAGGTTAGATTTTTTTTTAATGTATGCAAACATATTTCATTTTTGTGTGCAAGGAAACAGATAAGCTTACCTCGCGCTGAAATTTATTGATAAAAAGAACGGCAGGCTGCCAAATCAATATAGACAGCTTGACTAAATGTGCTATAATTCTGTTAGCTCATTCGAACCGAGGTGTTATTTTTTTCTGTGAAATCAGTAACCATTTTAAAACAAGCGACATTTCCATCATTTTTTATTCAAAAGTGAAGTCAAATTATAATTTCTCAATCAATAATTATTACTTCAATAATCGACTTCATCAAATTCAATAAGGAAAAAAGATTAAATTATGATTTTTGAATCATAAATTACTACCAACTACAGCAGTTATTTAAATAAATTATTAAATAATCAGTGTAACTATATTTAGGAGTAGTTATAGTAATTAGATTTTTGATGATCATTTTAAAAGTCGTTTTAAAGTTTTCGAGTATCAAATCCTGCAGCTCTTCAGCCCGTGGAATAACTTGGGCGTATAGTAGATTTTAAAATTAAGACAGCTGGAATCTATTCATGAATAACGCGTAATATTAGCTAATAGATTTACCGCCAGGTGGCTAAGTTTTGCATATATTCCATTAATAGGTCAGCTGTCTCAGTTTTATATATACCAAATTAAGTCTTGAATGGTTAGGAGTTAAAGAAAAGTAATAGTGCTTTACCTCGTTCACGATTGTAACTGGTTATAAAAATATCACGTAATAATTGTGAAAAATAATCGATTGAATTAACGTAATCATTGTAATTACATGTTACTAAAATAGGACAATAGTTGATTGTAAAAATACATATTCCTCGAAAAAATATAGATCGAATTCTTGTAATCATTGGAATCAGATGTCACTATAATTGTTTATTCGTTTGAGTCTTTTTCACTTTATAAAATTGGCTCAGCTTTTCTTGTCAGAAAAATAAGCTATAGCCTCTTAGTCCTACCACATTTCAAAGTTTCTGCGGGAAAATAAGATTCAAAATGCCTACGTAATACCTTATCATTATTAAATACGTCCATTAAACAAAATAACTATTGTCAGCGCAAGAACACCAGTCCACAATAACGATTTAAGAAAAAATGAGCCACGCCAATTTCAACGCGCTCCAAATTCCTAAGGCACATACACATATAAAATCTCTAATTGCAAAATTTCGACTGCGTCTCTA
>JAXIUT010051395.1:0-10869 GCA_035586675.1 Eurytoma californica | reverse complement strand
AATATGAGTTTCTAAGCGAAAAATAGCAATAAAATTTTTTTTACCGACACAAAGCTTTCTCTATGAGAAAGCAAAAGTTTTCGTGCGAAACGCGGCTGAGACAGCGGTTTTATTAGAGAAAAGCGTAGGCCTACCGTTTGCCGTGTCACATCTATCATTATATATTACTTTATTATATATTACTTTGATAACCATTCATTTCTCCTTATCTATACATCACCTCTATCTCTTTTGCAAGCAAATCTTACCTTCGCAGACTCCTTGTTCTCTAGCCCTCTCACTATTCTTATCTCCCTTTTCTTTATTATCTCCTTTATCCATCTTCTAAATCTATTCTACTATTCCCTTTTCTTCCTCTTTTTATTATTAGTATTGTCTCCTTCATTATTTTTCCTTTTCTAATTCTTCTTTCTATTTTCTTTTCTTAATCTATTTCTGCATCTGTTCTCTTTTTTTCTATCCTCCTCATCTTTCACGCTTTCCATCTCCATTCTTATCTCTTTGCCTGCTTTCTTCCTGTCTGTTACTTTTAGTTTTTCCAATTCTTCCATTACATTTCTAAATTCTTCACCTTTTCTAATTATATACCACTTCTGTTTCTTTCTTTCTTTCATTTTCCAACCTCTCCACTCTCACTGTTAGGTCCATTATTTCTCCCATTTCAAATAAAAACTTTTCCTGCATATTTTTCTTCCACTTTTCTTTTTCTTTCTCCTCTTTTTCCCCTCTTTTTTTGCTTTCTGTTTCCTTTGCCTATTTCATTTTTCAGTTTATCTTGCCTTTAGATTTTCTTGTTTACCTTAACCCAGCTTCTATCATTACTTTTTCGTGCCTCCCTACATCGTCAGTATCATAGACAAAGAGATAAATAAATCGAAGTTGACACAGAGGTAGATATATAGAGGCACAGAGATCGGAGATAAAGATTCAAAGGTGCAGACGGGACAGAGGCATAGTCACAAAGATAGAGATACAGATACAAAGATTCACGAAGACCGAAACAGAGTCAGTGTCACAGACAAAGTGTCACAGACGCCTAGGTAGATACAGGGTAAAGGATACAGAGATGCAGAGACATACTAATAGACGCCGAATTAGGTACCATCATATATCCGAAGTCACAGATGGAGAGACACGTAGATAGACACAGAGTCGAAGATATAGACGGAGTCATAAAGATAGAGATAAAGAAGCAACGGAGACAAAAAAAGAGAAAAAGGGGTATAAAAACAGAGGTAGACACAGAGACAAGGGTACAGAGATACATTCTTACCTACGCTGAAACACAGGCACAGAGATAAAGAGTTATAGAGACAGACTCACAGACGCAGAACACAGGATAAAGAGATATACAGACACTCATAGAGACAGAGGCACATAGTCATAGAACCAGAGTTTCAGCTGCAGAGGCACAGTGATAGACATAGAGTCGAAGAGACAAAGTCATAGGTACAGACAGAGACGAAGAGAAAAGGATAAAGAGATAGAGACATAGTGACAGAATCACAGTGTCACGGAGTCAAAGAGACAGCGAAAAATAAACAAAGGAAGTGAGTCAAAGAGATGGAAACAGATTCACTTTCATTTAGAAAGGGATCAGAGAGAGATACTGAAGCATAACAATGGAGTCATAGACAAAAGATCAGAGAAAAAGAAACAGAGGTAGAAACATAGAGATAAGGTCGTAGTGATATCGAGGTAGAGATACAAAGATATAAGGATATAGCAACAGAGGTAGGGCAGGAAATAACTTTCTATATCTTTTGAAAAGAATTATTTGATGTATTCGATCTTTTGGTAAAGATTTAAAGATATGTTTTCAACTTTATAAAAGTTGCATAAAGATTCAAAGAATTGGATAACAATTATGAAAAGCTTTTCCTCTTTGTAAACTCGAATAGAAATAAAAATCGTACGTTTGAATACAGTTTAGTAGGTTATGTAGTACCCGTACTTTTCCGTACGATTCCTTACGATTTAGTTACAATATGGACAAATTGTACATAAACGTATAGAAACGTACAGAATTGTATGAAATGGTAAATAATCGTACGGAAATGTACGGCAGCAGAAAAAAGTGTATACAGAAATGTGGAAACGTACGGAAACGTACGGCATTATATAAAATTATATAGCAATGTACAGAAAACTACAAAAAGTACATTCATGGTTCATACCTTTTTAATTTTGTTAAAATTATTACGTATTATTGTTATATACAATATTATAGTGTATATAATGCAATCGTAATTAATAAACTCATATGAATTTCATATAATTCATCTTATTAGAGGGTATCATATGAGAATGGTGTACAAGTCTCTGTACAAGTAAGAAAGGCCTACGAAGTCAAACTACAGTTATCGACCTTCATATTTAGGCTCAATTAAACACCATGTAAAGTTCTGAAGAGATTGGTGTTTTGGAGATGTCACATGCCCTCTCCAGGTGTGATCAAAGGTTGAACAACGAACAAAGTTGCAGATATTTTCATGGCACTGCTTCGCTCAAAGTGGACATCGGACTCTGGGATTGTGAGTACTTTTTGTCAAAGATGAAAGGAAGCTTGTATGAAAATTTCAGACAAATCTGTGACCCGGAGGTAAAAGCCTCTCCTAGTAAGTTACGAAAATATGCGAAATCGTACCACATTCTACGGAAAGCTACATTCATCCAAAAATTCTGTAAATAAGCATTTTTTTATTTTCGAATATATTTTTAGCCAACTGTACGATTGCGTACGTTAATGCGTACAAAACTGTAAAAAATGTCCAAATAGTAACAGCAACGTACGCAAACAAATAAAGATCCTCTTCTAAATTAAAGAACATATTCCTTCTAGGTTTTTTTTCAGTCTCTTCATTCATGACTTCTTTTCCTAATATATACTTCTGTATAAGTATATTAATGGGTCCTGGGGCCAAATTGTCCCGGGTCAAAATCAGTGTCCCGGGTGGGTCTCCCGGTCAACTATCTCCGTTCGTCAAACACCTTTCCAATTTTTTGGTGTGGACAGTGCCCCGGGTGGGTCTCCCGGTCAACGATCTCTCATCGTCCTGAGGATGTTCCTCGGTACCTGGACATCGTTTACGGGAACACTCTTCAAATTTGTTTGTTTGTACAGTACCCCGGGCGGGTCTCCCGGTCAACGATCTCCCGCCGTCCTAAGGGTGTTCCTGGACACCTGGGCATTGTCTACCGGTACATCCTTCGAATTTTTGCGAATTGACATTACAGCGCCATTTCTGATACAGCAGCTCTATCATTGGTTCAAGCTACCGCATGTGCCTGGCGGCAGCCAATGACAATTGACGCCACTTTTGATAGAGCAGCTCTATTATTGGTTCAAGCTACCGCGCGATAATCCGGAACACGATAACCGAGAACACGTCAACTCAGAACACGATAACACGATAGCCAGATAATACGATAACCGTACAACACGATAACCGAGAACACGATAACTCAGAACACGATAACCGAGAACACGATAACCGAGAACACGATAATCCAGATCACGATAACCGAGAACACGATAACGGACAATGTAGTAACCGACAGCACGATAACCGATAACACGATAACCGACAACGATAAACCCATAATATGATAACAGGTAACACGATAACTGATAATATGATAACAGTTAACACGATAACCGAGAACACGATAACCGAGAACCGATAACCCAAAATACGATAACCCAAAATACGATAACCCAAAATACGATAAACCAGAATACGATAACCGAAAACACGATAACCGAGAACACGATAGCACGATAGACAGATAATACGATAACCGTACAACCAGAAAACGGACAAGGCCATAACCGATAATATGATGTAATATTGCGCTTCCCGGACAATATCACAAGGGTCGCAGGGCTTCCCTTAAGAGGTTTCCGTTAAGTGATGGGATTTTTCCCCATCACAATTCCCCCTTCCTAAACGGAACATCACATTTTACCATTTATAATTCTGATACGCGGCCCCAAAAGAGAGTGCACCGCCGAGATTCTGTGGGCTGCCAGTCGCGGGTAAAATAAAGAAAATAATAAAAAGAAAATAACTTACAACTCGCGGGATTTTGGGTCGCTTCTTCTTTCTTCGTTGCGGGGCGGTGATTTCCCGGAGTCGCCGACTTCGTAGGGTAGTGAGTCGCGGGATTATTGGGTTTTTCAGAGTCATGGGCTCCTCTCCAACAGGGATTCGTAGATCGCCCCAGCCTAGAAAGCCTCCCCCCTCCCAACTCTCCCTAGTTGGCTCTCTCCCCCTCCCTTTTCTTTTCGTCTCCTGCGCTCCCAACTCTCTCGTTTTCTCTTCCAACTTTCCTTCGCTGCTATGGTTGAATCTCCCGCCTTCTCCTCGCTTTCCGAACTGCCATCATCATTGGGGGGGGGGGGGGCTTTCCCCGTAGCCATCCGCTGGTCTACTGCGAGAACCAGCAAAGATTGGGGAGGGTTGGGCTTTTCCTTGGGACTTCGTCTCTCCTCGTACTCGCACTCTTCATCGCACGGGTTAGTTTCCGCTTCGCAATCTTTGCTACCGACCATGCTCTCTCGTTTTTCCTCGACGATTTCTATCTTTGTTTCGCCCTTTTCGCTCACACTACTAAGAGCGCTCCCTCGCACTCCCTCGCACTGCTCCGTCGGCTTTGGGTCTTCGAAGCTTAGGGTCGCGGGCGTTGGGAGGTTTTTCCCTCTTTGCTTCTTCGCAACTGGACAAGCGGTCGCGGTTGTCTTCGGGACTGACGACTGGCCCATCGTTTTACACCATAGGCGTGGCCGTGGTCGTTCTGCATGCCGCACCCATCTCGCTGTTTCCATCGACTAACTCTTCGCTTGCACTTCGTACTGCACTCTCTCCCTCTTCTTCGACTTCTACCCTCGGCTTCGCTCTTTGCTTCGCTCTTGGCTCCGCTGTTCACTTCACTCTTGGCTTCGTTGTTCGCTTCGCTCTCTGCTACGCTCTTGGCTTCGCTCTTGGCTCCGCTGTTCACTTCGCTCTTGGCTTCGCTCTCTGCTTCACTCTTGGCTCCGCTGTTCACTTCGCTCTTGGCTACGCTGTTCGCTTCGCTATCGGCTACGCTCTTGGCTTTGCTCTCTGCTACGCTCTTCGCTTCGCTCTTCGCTTCGCTCTTCGCTTCGCCCTTCGATTCGAATCTTGTACTCCTCGTCAGTGGGCAAGGGGTCGCGGTTGATTCCTGGGATGACCATTAGCCTAACGGACTTTGTAGCGGGCGTTATCGTGGCCAGATTATTTACCGTACTCCACTCGCTTTCCTCTTTTGCTTTGGTCTGTTTCCATACTTCTTCCGCGTAATCAATTGAGCCTCAGTTTCTCCCCCTCCCTGGCAAAAAGCCGCCAGAGCGACGTGTATCCGGCGAAGTGCACGAACGTAACGTGCACAAACGTAACGTAACGTGTTGGGGGTATGCCGGAACTAGGCGTAGCTGTGTTTCCGCTGTTACTCGACATCTCAACTTTGTGCATCGACGCTGTCTCTTTTTTCTTCACTCTACTTGTAAACTCTTCTCTCACTTCTCGACTTCTTGGGGTCTGTCGTAGGGGTCGCAAAACTTCTTTATTCGCTTGGCTTTTCCGACGCGGAAAACCGTATCCTTCAGAGGTAGCCCCACTTGACGGTGCGGAATATTTTGCAGCCCATGGGTACTCTAACTTCCGGACCATTCGGAATCTGAATGATCTGGGCGGGGCGCAACTCTTGACGAGGAATGGTCGGAGCTGATGTTGGTACTGGATCCGGATAAGTCGCTCTGGTGATATTTGCTGCAGCTCGCCTGGCCACAGCAGCTCGACACTTCATCACTAGTCTCTCTTTTGGAACAGGCGGTAGATCCAGTACCGCCGGCCGTTCCTCCGGCGCCTCAGGTGTTGTTTGGGTCGCATTCTCCTCCTGCGGTGCCTCAGGTATTGTTGACACCGGTGCGTTCCCCACGGGTAGAGTATCCGGAGCTGCAGGAGAAACCGTTGGGATACCCTTCGACGCCGCAAGTGTTATAGGCATCGGGGTGTATTCTCCCACCACCGAAGATGGTATTGGCGTCGAGATGTACTCTGGATGTTCCGAGCACTCCGGTCCTCCGGTCGGAACGTACGGCTCGGCGGCTTAAGACGCGGTAGCCTCCTCCCAGTCGCTGGGGGGGGGGGTGACCACTCCTCGCCTAACCACCGCTCAAACCGTTCGAGGAACTGATTTTCGTGAACTCGCGACGGCCTTTTAAGAGCACGGAGCTGTATACACTCTATAGACAATAACTACCTCATTGTAGTAGTTTAATTTGATTGGCTATGTGTAACGCTCACTGTATTTCGAATTATTAACTGTCTGCCTCGACAAACGATTTCAAATCCTTAACGTGCATCTTAACCTGTCTTAAAATCGCTCTCTCGTCATTTTTTAAGTCGAAAATGACTGGCGAAATTATTTTCCAGACTGTAAACGGGCCAATAAATTTTTCGCATAATTTTGCGTTAATTCCTTCGGATTTATCGGACAGTACAAAATTCCTTTTTAATACTTTTTCGTTAACTTTCGGTTTCCAATCTCTTCTACGTAGACTGTAATACTTTTCTTGCCTCTGGAAGCTTTTAGCCATATTAACTTTAGCTAATTCTAAAGCCTCTTGCAAGTTTTTAATACGGTTTTCGGTCAGGTTTTTCACTCCTTTTCTTACTTCTTGCTCGAGAGTACCTGCAGAGTACAACTCTCGGCCAAAATTTAAGTAAACGGGCGTATATCCGGTGCTTCCGCTATGTGCGGTATTAAATGCAAACGCAATTTCTGAGATGTAAACGTCCCAATTTTTTTGAGAACCCGTTGTATACTGTTTAATCATTGTTTTCACAGTACGGTTCGCACTCTCAACTGCATTACATTTCGGTGAATATGATGGCGTAAGCGTGTGTTTTATTCTTGCATTTTCTAATAACTTCTTAAATTCATGGGAAGTGAATTGTCTCCCATTATCGGTTCAAATTATTTTCGGGCAGCCAAATCTTAACAGAATTTGCTCTTGCACTGCCTTAACAATTGCCGTTGCTGTTGCTTTTCTTATTGGCCGTAATTCAATTCATTTCGTGAAAGTATCCTGCATAACAATCATTTGAGTGAAACCATTATTGGATCGAGCTAGTGGTCCCACAAGATCGATTGAAACCGTTTCCCAAGGACCTCCAGCATTCGTAGCGTGTAACTGTCCTGCCGGTGCCTGTTGAACGGGTTTAAATTTTTGGCAATTAGTGCATGCTCGGACGTTCCGTTTGACTTCACGAAATATTCCAGGACAGTAGAATTTTTTTGATAATCTTACAATTGTTTTAGAAATGCCTAAATGTCCTGCGGTTGGTAAATTATGATTTTCTTCGAAAACTCTCTACTTTTCATCCTTTTTGACGCAAATTTTCCACTCTTCTCCAGGCACAAGTTAAAATCTAACGTGTGTAAAATCTTTTTAAATAATCGCTGGTCTTTAATGCAAAAATCTGGATCATTCGGAGGTTCTTCAGTAACAGCTTTGAATGTACGATCATACCATTTACTGTCTTTTACTTCATTAATTATGCCAATATCCACGGGATTGCGTGACAAAGCATCTGCAAAATTATTCTCTGAGCCTTTTCGATATTGAATTTCGAAATCATATTGACTCAATTCGAAAGCTCAGCGTGCTAGAAGTCCCGTGGGACTATCTGTACTGTTCAGCCATTCCAGAGCCTGGTGACTCCGATCCTGGAGACGCCGCGAATTGTTTGCCCCAGCTCGGCCCTGGCAAGGGTCCCACTCAGTAACCTCGAGGAATTCACACTCCACACTCTCCACACACCATCCACAACATTCCAAAACACACACCGTACCGTGTAAATGCTCGTGACAAAAAAACTAGCTGCGGAATAAATAATCGAAAAAGGCGCGGCGCGTGTTCTCCACTGAACGTACCGCGGTTAGCGAGAGAGTGAGTACGAACGCGCGCGCGTCCCGCCGCCGACTCGCAGTGCTGCCGCTGAAGTGTCATTACGCCGCTCTGACAGTCGCAGGACGGTACTCCGGCTCGACTTAAGTGGCACCCTCCAGCCGTAAACGCTAGGTTGCCACCCTCAACCTGCGGAGCCTCGCTCTATTCAGGTGCCCAGCTCACCCTCGGCTATTCGGAGCTTTCTCCTGCTTCTTTCATCGGCACCCTACCGACCACCCTACTCGGCTTCGCGCCTCCGGAACCCGCGTAACTCGACGTCCGGCGGTATCGGGACGTATCGGTACGCAATGGCACTTGACGCCCATAACCCGCTCGCAAGCTCTTCAGGCTCATTACCCATACTCACACACGCACACATACACGTACTAACGCCTCGCCTGAGCCGAGCGCTCTCGCGCACACCAACAATTCTCTCTCACAAATTGTTTTAATCCTACATCATCTTGAATTGAACAAATGTCCCTAACCGCAAATATCGGTAATAATTGTTTATTTGCCAGTGAAAATTTCGGATCAAGTTTATTAATTAAATCCATTCCAATTAACATGCTCTGAAACACTTCCGGAATAATAAAAAAATTTGAATGACAAATTTTGTTATAACTTTTAATTTTACCGGTCCAACAATAATTAATTTTTACTAACGAGCCATCTGCAAGTGCAGAAAGCCTATTAACTTTTTTATATTACCATCAGATTTTTTAAATTTATTACCGGTTTTTCTATTAATAAACGAGTAACTTGTTTCGATATCAATCAGAGTATTGCATGAAAAATTACCGATATCTACGTTAACAAATAACCGCATTTCTTTTAATTCGGTCGAGTCTCTGCTGTCGCTTGAGACCCGACCCGCGAAGCGTTTCCCGATAGAACGCTAGGATGACAATTGCATTCACGCGTAAGAACATTATCTTTCCCACAAAACGAACAAAATTTTCGCCACTTATTCTTGCAATCGACTCTACTGTGTCTGCGCTGCTTGCACTTCCAGCACGACTTTGATCTATCGTACGGCGCATCATTATTCACTGCATTTACGTTACTGCTCGGCTCGCTGAAGTTTGTCCTTTTCTCTCCAGTCTTTAGGGATCTTAGCGTTTTTTTCTATTCGCTCGACGCTTTGTATTAACTCTGTCATCGAGTTCACGTTTTGTTGGCTTACGTATAGCCTTAATTCTGGTCGCATGTTGTAGTAAAGATTATCCAGTTGTTCATCTTTATCTATTTTTCCATGTCGCCTCATCAATGTCGATAACGCCGTGACATACTTTTTAAATGGTTCATTTGGCATCTGTAGTCGTTCTCGTATTTGTATATTCAGATTTCGTGTTTCTTCTGGTGATAAAAAGAAATCTTTTAATGCTTTCATCATTTCGTCCCATGATGCCAGGTCTCGTGCCTCATTTCTATACCATAGCAGTGCGTCGTCTCTTAATAATTCGGGAAGTTCTTTCAGCACCTAAACATCCGAAAATCCGTATGATATTCTCAATTCATCTACACATTCCAGAAAAGAGTACACGTCCTTGCCGTCGAAATGGCAATTCCATTTCCTTATTTGATACAATACTTTCGACGTGCTATTTTCGCCTGCTTGATTAATTACGTATACGGCTTGAGGGTTTTGCGGACCACCCTCTTGTTCTATGGCTGCTGGGTTTTCTATCGAGCTTACTGCCGGTGTTGATGTGTGCTCCGGTTTAAATACGTACACGAACTCTCTTTTATTCCTTTTTTCATTCGCCGTTATGTCCGCCTGTTCGTCATACCCCTCTTCATCTGTCGGTATGTTCGAAAAAAAACGCGGGTTACTCCTAACGAATGCCACTAGTCGTTTCATTAACGCATCTACCGTACCTGATTCTTATATCCCATGCTTAACTAATTACTTTATCAGTTCTTCGCGTTTTAATCGGTACCCCCCGATACTCCAATTTGCACCGACATTTTAATTTTACTATTTACAAATTCTTTAAACGTGTTGAAACCATAAATTTCCAATTTCAGAGCCGTTTCTGATCTGACCGCAATTTCGAGAATAACAAAAAAAAAGTTACGCAATACATACTCTTTAATTATAACGGATTACCCGCCGAATCATCGCTCAATCCGGCTATTTATAAATTTTTAATCTCGACGGGCGAGAATTTTTCACTAACCTATTCTTTCAGCGTTAATTTCTCCATTCTTTTAGATAGATCGTCGAATATTTTCTCGTGCGATACTATTTTTTCTTCTAAAACCGTTACTCTCCCGGACGTTATATGCGCGAATCGATATAATTGTTTCTTTACTCTACGATTCTCGGAGGGCAATACTTCGATTTTTTCTTCTAAGCCTTTAATTTTATCTAAAATGATATCAAAATCCTCCGAGCATCACTCGGAAAACGTTTGGTGCTCGTCTATTAAATCACTATTTTGTCGAACTTCTGAATTTAGCTGCGCTACTTTGCACCGTAAATTGAATTCTGTTACGAATTTCGCGTGGAAATCCGGCATTCTTCTTTAAATTCCGACTTTAATTAAATCGAGAAATCAACGCTGCTGACGCAATTAACAATAAAAAATACATATAATAATCACTCTAAACACTCTGGCGCGGGAACTCACATACGCCCCGCGGCATACTCCGTACAAACGAACAAAAATTTTTTAAATACTTTAGATTCAAATTTCCTGATTCTTTTCCTTCTTTTTTTTTAAACAAAAAAACTATACCTTTATCCCATCACAGCCTGTTCGGGCGCAATGTAACAAGTCGAGAATTTCTGTGGAGGGATAGAGGGTGAGTAGTTATGGGGCCACTATGGAGCGTCACAACAAACCCCCACTCCTCCGCCCGTAGTCAATGACCGGAGGAGTGGG
>JAXIUT010051384.1:0-10869 GCA_035586675.1 Eurytoma californica | reverse complement strand
CTCTCTCTCTCTCTCTCTCTCTCTCTCTCTCTCTCTCTCTCTCTCTCTCTCTCTCTCTCTCTCTCTCTCTCCTCTTTTTTTTGCCCTCGCTCTCGGGGGCGAGTTGAAAAATTTGTTCACACTCTCACCGATCTAAATCTATCCCGGAATCGCGCGAGCGACCGCATGCCTCCCTCCTCTCGCGCTGGAGCAACTGATTAGATCATCCCCCAAAGGCATTTTTTTTTCTCTTCGTCACCCTCCCGACCCGCATACCGCCGGCAAATTCGCGCATTACAGAATTAGTTGACGGAGCACACTCCCATCTTATCTAACTCTTAGTGGTACAATAACCAACTGCCGAGATTGAGAATTGGGAGGGACCTAGGAACTGCGTGGGTAGCCCGCCGGAAAAATAATAAAAATATTTTCGAATGAAGTGTCGAGTGATTTAAAAACTTGTTTTCTTAATGTTTAATTGTAAAGTAAACAAGTAACAATAACAATTTAGAGGTAAGGTCAATTTTGTTATTATAAAACCTTGCAGAATCCAGAATGTGATATGGAAATTGTGAATACCGTACGTGTCATCAAGAATAATTTTAAAGATTTATTGTATTTTTATTAACAAAAGTTCCAGTGTACTTTCATTTTCAAAATGATATAGCAATAATGCAATATTATAGTTATCACCTACTGTAGGCAGCACGCGGAATAATAATAACAATAATGTTATTTTTTTTACATATTAAACAATTAATTCCAGTTTCTTATAAATAAATAAATAAAATATTGAAGGTGTTTTATTATTTATTTTTTTTTTGCTACTCCGTTTGACGCAAATTAAAAAAAAACTAAGCAGTTGAGATCCCCTTTTAGAAGGCAAAAAGGGCAGTAAAGGTTTCTTTTAACCTACAGATTTCCGCTGACATTGCATCGGAAGGCGAATAGAAGAAATCAGATTGCAAAAGAGGCAACGTAGACCTTCGGCGATAAGATCTTGGCAAGTTCGAACGTGAGATTTATGTATATCTATATATATACATATCGATTTCTTTAACCTGAAAGGTAGGGGAAAACGTCGGAGGATTTCCTTATTTTTTGTTTTAAATAAATTTCTCCGACTAGCAGTGTAATTGCAATTTAACGCGCAATTTTCGCGAAAATCAAATTGCGCGCGTTAAAGGAAAAATTAATTTCATCGAGAATAAATGCTAATGCAAGGCGAAGCAACCACGGGAAAACAATTTTGTACACCGGCCGAAGAGTGAAAACTTGCGAAATAAAAAATAAAAAGAAAACGTGAATAATACGGTTATTCTAGCGGTAAAGTGCAAGGAACAAATAAAGCGGAAATTGCATGGAAGGCGGTGGGGGAGGAGGGGAACAGGCGGCAGAAACACAACAGTAAGTGAAATTCTATTGCGAAACTGGTCTCCGCTTCATTTCCAGGGATGACGACTTTTATCGCAGTCGGCGAAGACGGGGAGGGTGGGGTGCAAATCCGCGCTTCGAGTAATGAGAACCATCAGTGATTTACGCGTCATTTTTATTAAGTGGAATCCGGTTAGCGTCGAAAGTGACGGGCGAAAGCTAAAAGCCGATCTCTCCCTCTCCCGAGAGAGATAGAGAGAGAGAGAGTGAGAGAGAGAGAGAGAGAGAGAGAGAGAGAGAGAGAGAGAGAGAGAGAGAGAGAGAGAGAGAGAGAGAGAGAGAGAGTGTGAGAGAGAGAGAGAGAGAGAGAGAGAGAGAGAGAGAGAGAGAGAGAGAGAGAGAGAGAGAGATGGAGAGAGAGAGAATACACCGGTGGCACTTGCGCATCGAATGATTGTCCGGCATGTGGACTAATTGCATTAATTCCGATAATCGAATCGACGAAAAATCCGGCGTGAGCATGCATAATTTATAAAGGCGGACAAGCGCCGTGGAGTTTGTGTGCGGCCGTTGCCTTGGCTCTTGCAATTGCTTATCTAAACAGTTGTTTCGCTTCGTTAGCGACGCTTTTACGTCGAGCAGAGTGGTAGAAGTTCAGTGTAGCCCAACCGTAATAGGAATTAGGCGAAAAGCTTTCACCACTCTCCGGCTCCCGTCGTATTTTCTGAGCAATTTCTGGTCACGGGGCCCCGGGCCGCGAACATTTTTAAGCATTTATCGACCGAATTCGTTTCGCGGTTATCATTTTTTTTTTCCTCGGTGACTGAATAATTTATAAACCTGGGGAGTTAATTTTTTTTCTCACGACCGTGCAGGAACGAAAAATGTAAACTAGAGATCCTGGCGGAATTCCAAATAACTTCTATGATGGTTCATACGATATTCCGGATAGTTTAACGATTTTAGAATATAGAGAGTCAGTTGCTGTATTTCCCAAATAGAAGATTATAACCTCTATGATGGCAACAGCACGAAAGTTAGTTTGCATGTCGCACACGCAGACTTTTGGACATGGCATTTTAACTCAAAAATGCACTAGTGAAAATTTGAAAGTAAGTGGAAGTGCACATAAAAGTATAAATACATTTAGTTTTATTGAAACTATTAGTGACTTCAAGTCGTCAATTAAGCCATTATTAAGCCAACATTTTTTTAATTTTTGTTAATTATTTTAGATAATTATTTAAGATTATAAGTTTATTATTACATCCAATGTGAGGGCATGGTCTGTTTAATATTAAATAAATACATAAAAAAATGAATGTAGCTGTAAGAAAGTGTATATAAATGTGTCAACTAAAACAGTTATTAAACACTTGTACCTACTCGAGCACACTTGCACAACAATTATGTTTTTCCAGCAAAAATTAGAAGAAAGTCCATGGTTACCGTGAAAATAACGGTAATTTTTAATAGAAATTTCTCTCCGAGTACAAAAGTAGGCAAAAGAGTGAAAAACTCTATACAAGGGTGCCAATTTGAACGTTAATTTCCGACCGACTGAATTTTCTGTAATTAATGCACAAAAGGGAAACGTAACATCTGCAAAGCATATTCAGAAAATCGTTTGGTTTTCATCAACCCCACAAGTGTCCTCACTGCTCGCACAGCATCTTCCGCAAAAGTTCACTGCAACCCGGAGGGGAAATTATCGTGACACTAGCGCGGCATCAATCAATAAATCATTCATGCTGAAAAAAAAGCAAGAGAAAGAACAGCCCAGCCACACATGGTGTTCCGCGGCGTGTAAAAAAAAACTCCGGCCGGTCGTTTCCAGTCGTTGACTCCTCGCTGCCCGCAGGCCAATTCGAGCCCCCGCTCGTCCTCGCGTCCGCATGCGAGGGACACCGGCGCGCTGCCCTCGCGAAGAAGCGATGCATTCCTTTTTCGAATTCTAGCGCAGCCGCGCCGCGTCGAATACCTAGCATAATGCGGTGTATATTGCCTCGCAGCCTGCGGCGCTGCAACGGCCTCCGGAAATTGCTCTCTTAAACAACTAGTGCGGGAAAAAGGAAGGAAAAAAATGGCCGGGGGAACTTGAGAGCGGGTTCTCGGGCATTTCTTGATCACCGGCAATTTAATAAACACGCGCGCGCGCCCCAGCGCCACGGTATCGCGACCGCAGCCACGGCCCCGAGTGAGACACGGTGGGTTATTAATAATTCTGAAATTGCTAGCTCAAATATTTTCGCGGGATCTCGGAGTCCGGCTAAAATCTGGAGTAACTCCCCAATTTTTTCTTGCTTTAGCATTCGCCGAGATTACGGTTGGCTTCTTCGAGTCATAAATTTGCATCGAGTTCTGGAAACTACAAGCTTATTTTTGGCAGTATACTTGTACATTGTTTTGAATAATCCCTTCAAGTAAAATTGATATACCGAAGTAGAATTTGTACGAATTTATTTCAATTTCAGTATGTGCTAGTTTGAAGGTGTTATTTTAAAACTCTTTAAAACTTTGATTGTCAATGTGTAGATTTTTTTCTATTGGTATAACTATATATAACTGCTTAACAGATTCAGCTAAAAGAATTGCACCTATTGCATTTTAATGCTCTTTTCTCTCTTCACGAAGAAAAGAGTTCTACTAAAAATTGCAATATACTCTATTTAAAAGTTCTCACAGACTCTATTTGTTGGAAAAATGACTATAGTTTCTTTTAAAGTTTACTAGAAATCTAAGAAATTTTACTGTAGTTCTAGTAATGTTTACAAGAAATTATTGCAATTTTTTCAACAAGAGCAGTCTGTAAGAACATTTAAAATAGACTTTTTTTAGTGAAACATTTTTCTCAAATTTTTAGTACAGTTGACTAATTTTTAAAGCTTTTACAATAATTTAAAACTTGAGGGTTTATGTAGATAACCCCTTGATTTTGAAACATCAAAAGTTGAAGAGAAAACTTTGTTACGTCAGCAAAGTAAATGTAAACTAATTTTATAATCTAAGTAATCCGCTTGAACAGCAAAATCTACGTCGGCAAATCCAGTTTATGATTTAATAAAGAAGTGATTTTATTGAAAAATGAAGAGTGAAAGTAAATAGCGAACTAATATCAGAGCCTCCTTAATGGAAGTCTCAAGTGAATCTCAATTTAAATTTTTTTTTGCAATTTAATGTTATTCCGCGCGGGCTCTTATTTTAATTCCTTGAAAACTAAAAGTCAAGAAGTTTACCGACACGTAGAAGCTTGGCAAAGTTACGAAGAATAATCAATAATGCTTTCCGAACCAATATGCATCCGCAAAGTAAATGTGCGTTTCACCCTCGGATAATTTGTTTATGCGATGCAACATTAAATTTTATATGTCGGTAAAGACCGCAGTTCCTTAACGACATTAGACGAGAAGGGATATTTGAAGAAAAAAGTCGGGTATTGTGCGAGCGGAACCGAAATCAATGATAATTGCGCTACTTTATGTGGTTGAAGCGACTCGGGCGAAGATTGCAACGCGCGTCTAAAAGGTCTAACGAATCGTCCGGCGTCGAACAAAGCAATTCTGTTCTTTGAACCTTTCCTTCCTTTTCCGTTCTTTTGAAAGCTATGAAGCTCGTTAATTTTATCTTGCTGTAAAAGGATCGAGTAATAGCTGATTAGACATCAGATGCACCTGACTATTCGCTTGATATATTGTTTTGCACTACCTGATCCACTGATGTATTTGCAATAAAATAATTCAGTTTTAAGACGAATATTACTTTTGATGAATTGGTCATCACCCGGATCCTTGTAGTTAATCATAATATTGGACATGATTAATGGTTTAATTCGTATTCTGATTTCCTAAGTATATTATAATTTTATTATTCCCTGGCGAAATAACAGCACGGATCAGCGAACATCTGAGGAATAGAAAAAAAGTTCCATCTATAAATGCATCTCAATTCCAAAGATTGGACTTCGAGAGAATGTCAATACATTCTATGTATAAACTATTTGTTTTCTTCGCTTTATTCAAAATTGGTCCTTGAACAACTTGCAAGTTCTATTTTGAAACCTCGGATATTTTAGTTGAGTCCAAAATTTTAAGCTATTAATGGAGTCTCGGGAATATTAATTAAATCAATAAGCATCAAATTTCAATGCATTCAAGTGGACGTAAATAAACTTTAGAATAATTAAATAGAAGCTATAGTGTGAAGTTTGTTTATTTTTGTCAACTTTTTTTACCAATTTTTTATGAATGTCACGTTTACTTTTATTTAAAAATATTTTAAACGTTTCCATAAATAAATATTTTCGTTTAAATAAATAAATATTAGTAGACTATTAAAATCTATAAATAATTAATAATTTAATTCACAAATCTATCGGGAAATGCTACGTCGATTGATAATACGTTACTGCAATAGGGCTTAAACGTGAAATATATTTTACGGTAAAGTTTTACGTTTGATCAAGGAAGTCGTTCACAGAAACTTTTCACTATCTCCCAGAGCTACCTGCGGGTTGTTAAAAAGTTTTCACTAAAAGAGTAATACCGAAGACTAAGCTACAGTCAGAAAGACTATCAAAGCTGTGATTAAATCGAAAGCTACTAAATTACATTTTGCAGACATTGCTCTTGAACCTATACGGTGTATATCACTTCTGTTTACAAAAATTTATCTTCTTGTAGTTCTTTTTTGTGCACTCTGTCTATAAGAACTTAATAATAACTTTGTCTGATACACAAAATTGTACGTTCATAGTAATATTTCAATAAAATAAAATGTCAATAAAATTATTTACATGTTTTATCAAATATTAATCAATAAAGTCATCTAAAAATATTTCAACGATTAACTTTAATAAAATATTAATTTGGATACTAAATTCAAAACTATTAAATTGATTTTTCTCAACAAGACAATTTTTCCTTCGAATGAATTTCACATTTTTCAAATTACTGAACTTTTACGCTATAAAACTCGATCAATTGACCATTATGAAAGAAAATTTTCAACGGAACCAATGGATTTTCCTTTGAAAGTAAGTAACGTAATGACATTTTTTTCGTTTTAGTTGAATTAAAACCGTAATTGAGTAAAAAAAAGGTTACGTCTTAAAAAAAGATTCTTATAAAGGCAATAAATGTTTGACTTATCAAAGGAATGGACGCGAATGCAAAAATTTTATAAATAAACTGTAGTATTGATTCTGACAGTTCAATCTTCCTAACTGAACTTTAATTGAAACTTAAATATGATTTGATATCGTAATGCAAGGAGGATGTTAAGGCGAAATAATAAAGAAACTACGTTAAAGGTCATTCCGTCAAAGTTCACATCGACGCGAACTTCTCGAGGAAAGTCGAGTAATATAAAGTTCAATTGAACTGCCGATTGCCGTAAGGGTGTCGAAGGCATGAGAAACTTTTCTTCCCTTTATCATGCCGATAAAGAAGAAGCTCGATTCATTTCGCATCGGAGAAAGGCCGCGTACTAAAGACGATATTTACGAGGAGGAATATCGGCGTGCATTAAATGTAAGATATTGGCTTTCGCCACATGAGGAATTCAATGGACGAGAGTCGACTTCCTTTTTGCCGTGGCTATTTTACTAGGTAAAAATTTATTCGCATCGCATGCATAGTTTCCAGGAACCTTCACTTCCATATCTTCGTAACTCACAACATATTGATGATTAAATAACTAGATCCCACTGTTTCAGACGAGGATTCAATTTTTGTGCTAGTCTTAATTATTCAAGATTTTTCTCTTTGTTCCTTGTGTGGTGATTTCTGGAAGTGAAGATTATTACCTGCATAAAATTTTGAAGACTAGAAGACCGTAAAATATGTTACAAGGTGTTTTTTAGTTAAAATCAATACGTATAACGAAAGCGTTATTTATTACTTGGACCATTTTTGAGAAAATTGGATATTTTTGAGTACCCCGTTTTACTCGTCATCCCAATACCCCGCTGTCCTTTACTTTAAATATAGATTGTTAAGTTTAGCGAGGCTAGTAACAAATTTCATTTGAGGAAACAACGTGCCAACGCATTGGCAACGGTTTTTAGTTGTCATTCCGCATAAAATTGTGACGCTCTTATATCAAATCAGCGAGACTGCTTACCTCTGTGGAAATAGGTCACTGCTTCTCAGACGTATTTCCGTGATTCCAATTTAAAGATAAAAGAACAGACTAGTTTATAGAAAGAATGATTTCGGATAATAGCAAAAAATTGCTTTATATTTAAACAAATTCAAACGATAAAGTTATATTAAAATTAGTGATATTATGCGTACACATGTTTCAATTGCTACAGATAAATCACAAATTGATATTCTAGAAAAAAAAAAAGAAAAAAAAGTAGACATAAAATATTTTTGAAGATAAAATGACCATGAAAAGACAAACGGTGCACAAAAGAAAAGAAAATAATGAAATAGTAATTGCTTATACTAAGGCCCAGGCCGATAGAGGAGGGGAAAGACATTGATTGATCGATAGAATTTTTTTGCGTGAGAATGTATAAGTATTCGCGTAATCTCGTTGCCTTATGTTGACTTCATGTTTAAATAATTACGAGAATGTATTTATAGTGAAGATGGATTTGAAAAGTAATATAAGATCGACAAAGCGCCGAAACTGCAAAATAATAGCAACTTCATTCATCCACACTCGAACTAGTCAATACAGCCACGTCTTCAAAGAAGTTTAATTATTCCCTAGAATAAAACGCAGAGTTAACGATGCGAGGGGCAGGAGTTAAATTTATCAAGGGAAGCAGCGCGAATCCTACGATTCGGAATATTCGCCGGGAAGCGATTAGGGTGACGTCGCTGGATTACGATTCGCCCAGTGGCGTGGCCTGCTGTTTTGGGTAACGGCTGCGTGCAGCTCTCCATTGTAAGTGTATGTGCAGAGCCGCCTGCTAGCGCCATTACTATGTTAGGCTAAACGTAATGAGACTTGCTTTCCCCATTCGAGAACAGAATCACGGGCGTTTTCGCGTGACCTCACGATCTCACTCGCTCAAATACACACGTACGCCTCCCGGAAATGTATGCGAGTTTCCTCGCATATATACGAACTAATCGCATCCACGATCAAGGATTGATGAAACGTAAAAAAAGGGTCTAACGAAGATAGATATGCACATAATAGTAATGAGAAAACTCGTAAAGTATTTGCTGTCAGCATGTCACCGCCTTTAATGAAGAAATGCACATTTCAAAAAAGGCCTATGTTAATTTGATATTTTTCAAGCACTGGAGAAAAGCAAATTCTTCCAGAAACTGATGAACTTGAGATATCATTCGTATGATTACAGGTTTTGAAAGAGTTTACTTTATTGCAGTGCTTTAAAAATCGCAAATTAGAATAGGCCTTTTTTTAAAATGTATAAAAATTTAAATGTCATGTTAATTCTAATTGCACGAATACGAATTGTATTTATAAACTTCAAATCTTAAATAATGATTTAGAAAATGTTCGATCAAACATAACAGGCAATAATTGTTTTTTTTTTTTTTTTTTTTAATCGAAATGAATATGTTAGTAAGGAGTGAAGTTCGTCATGAAGTTGTTTTTTTGTGACAGTCAATGAAGTTGTTGATTCTGTGTTTCCAGTCAGTTGTTGTGGAATCATTTTTAGTTTTGAGTGAAGTTTAGTCACTTTTAAAATTCTAATAATGATTGATTTAATAATACATCATTTAAAGTTGAATAAGTGAAATATCACTATAGCTAGTGGAATTTCTCTAAAAATGAGTGAAATCGTTTTTAGTTTTGACTGAAGTTTTATCATTTTTTTTAAATTGTGGAATACAAACGAACTAACGTAGGTATCGAACGGCGATTTGACTGAAGAGTTCATGGAGCAGAATTTCCTCTCGTACGCAGTAGCTTGGCTGGACGCTGGAGAGTCTACGGTATGCACGACCTCTTCACTCTCGCATACGTCACAAGGGTGCGATGCATGCCAAATCATGCTTCCGAAATTACGCCTATTGCGCTCACTCACACCTATGCATTCCACGTATACCATCACGTGTCGCGGCCCTTCCCGAAGCAGCTATCCGCACGAATCTTCTTGATCGCGGGTAATCCGCTTCTCTGATTTTTTTTGCTTCGTTCCTCCCTTCGAGCATCGAAAGTCGAATCACGCCTAGCTAACGACGAACTTTCGAGACTTTTCCAGCGAATCTCAATGAATCCGCAATAATCGTAAAACTGATTGTTATTAAAATGTTCGTTTTTACGTGATTCCCATTGTTAGTGCCCTTCTTATTGAAAGTTTACGAGGAGTGTACTTACTTTTTTAGCGAAACTAATCGTAATCGTAAATAAGAATGTAATGCTTATAAGAGAAGGTTGTTATCCTGGGATATTGTTTATCGATTGATAAGAGTGCACTCAAACCAACGACCAACCACTATTTCCATAATAATTTGATATAATACATTTTTATCGTTTATTGAAACTATTCCACTCGAAACCAACGTACGACCTTTCAAAAATTTACGCGCCATCGTCGCAAAACTTTCGCGCATTGTGACTAAAACCCGCGGGGAAAAATGAACGAAAAGTTACGCATACCGATGAAGATGAAAGGGAAAAAGAGCCGGCTGAAAAGAGCTCAAAGCAGGGAAATGAGGCGACGTTTGAGGCAGCTGACGCCAATGGGAGGGCTACTGGCCTGTTGTTGCGGTTACGAGCTGTAGTACTCTCCAACTCGCGGGCGCGTGAAGAACCAAGGACTGTGCGACCCCCCCCCCCCCCCTCCTCGTCGCTCCCAACAGTTTCCGTAGCGCCGCAAAAAGAAGAATACCTTTTCCCCGACGTTCCGCGCAGCGCCGCACACATACAGCTGCACGCTTTTCTTGCGCTTTATCAACTTGACTTTTTTCCCCCTATTACGTTTGATGTGTACATATGTATAAGTATACCGCTGTGTATCTACGTCGTTACTTTTCTCACCTCTCCATCTCTGACCCTCTCTCGGCCTGTCCGAAACACCCCTCAATTTCACGCCCTAGCTTACTTCGCTCTCTTTAGTCTCCGAATGCCGGATCCCTTAATTTTATGATTTATCTTTCTTTTTTCGAGTATAAGTTATCAATGACTTTTTTCAACTTTTATAAAGTAGATTAACTTTTATTGATGTAGAAACATATTCCTTTACATCGAGTGGCCACACGGAGTAAAAATACCAACCAATATTATACAAAATATTCAGAACATAGTCGTTATTTTTATCGTGCATCTAATCATTTTTATCAAACAGGTTTCAAGATTTCAAGATTACTAACTGCATATTCTCTGTAAAAAAATTAACTATATAAATTGACCAGAAAATGCACATACTGGCCAATTTATGGTTAATTTTTTTACAGGGCTAATTTTTGCACAAGATAAGTAATTTTTATTGAATCATTCTTTCTGTACACACACACGGAGAAAAATGGTCAAGTAAAAATTACTATACTGTTTAGGAACGCAGGGACAGACTCGACCAACCAAAAA
>JAXIUT010051341.1:0-10876 GCA_035586675.1 Eurytoma californica | reverse complement strand
AAGCGCAACCCAACCGACCATCTGCGGGCGGAATCGGCGAGCGAGGCGAGGTGCGGAGATGCGGAGTGCATGGTGCGACTGTGGCCAGGGCAGCAGAGGCCCTTATTCAGGTTTTCTCCCTTGTTCCTCTCCCGAAAGTGAAGAAAATATTTAAAGTCGCTTTCTGGGACTTTTATATATTTTGCTTTGGTATTTAATGGCAGTTTCTGAGAAGCCCAGAAACTGCCATTAAATACCTGCAAGTCCCAGAAACTGTTTTTCAAGTTTCTGGGACGTCCCAGAACCTGCCTTTGCGTATAGTATGTTTCTGGGAAGTCCCAGAAAGTGTCCCAGAAACTGCCGTTAGATATATGAAAAGTCCCAGAAACTGCCGTTAGAGGTATATATATAATATATATACTAGGGGGCTCCGCCCCCTGCGCGCTTCGCGTGCCAACCCCGATTTTCTATTTAATATTGATATCATGTCCACGTCACCTTGCGGTATATATCAAAACCCCTTTTTTTTAAATTCGTTTCCCCAAGTAGGCCTAATCCACTTACATAAGAAAAAAACGCTCCAAATTAATTTATAATTTTTTTTTATAAAATAATTTGTAACATTTTTTTCTTATGTGTGCAGAAAAAAATTTGGGTTGAGGTCGAACAATTTAATCTAATTTAGAATTAATAAATTCGTAACAAATTTAAATTTTTCTTTTTTTACAATTAGAAATAGTAAAGGAATTTTAAATCTAATAATGAATTCACGCTCGCCACACAGTCGCGTCTGTGTGCGCGTGGCACTGAACGGGAGAGATATACCTTTATTCTGTCACTAGGACAAAATTACAAATTAACAATATATACAACAAATGTACAATAAATATATAAATATACAATAATTAACATTTTTTGGTTAACATTTTCTTTGGTCAAGGTATGACGGATTCCCTTTCCACCCGGGCCGCGAAGCACGTCCGCCGACTCCACGGAAGGTCGCGAAAGGAACCGGAGTATCCTGGAGTTAATTGACGATTTTTCCCGAGGTACCGTTCGCGCGCACCCCCGGGCACACCAGACTTCCAGACCTGTCAAGAGAGACGGAGAGAGAGAGAGTATCGCGGCTCAGCTGAGCGCCCAGCACGACGCGGTGAAACGGCGTTATGCTCGAATCGCCGACGCAGCAGGTACAGACTCGTCGATGCACGAGGTGGGCTGCAGCTGACGACTGACGTCCAGGCCACCACCTTACCGGCCCAGCGGACGACGCGAAGAAGAAACGGACGCCAGCGAAGACTTAGCTACACTACACACACACATACACAGACAGACACACGCGAGCGGATCGTCCGCGAGAGGGCCGCCACCGCACCACGAGGCCGTACCGGCCGACACGAGCGGCTGCAGGGACGAGGGGATCTCGCGCGCGAACATGTCAACGGACGAGGCGAGAAAGACAAAGAGAGAGATACGGCGTGAGAGAGAAGGGCGCCGCGTGCACGTAGAGCGCCGAGGCGGGCGCCGCGCCGAACGCAGCCGAATGAAACCGAGCACGGGAGTAGGGCAGGGCCGTACGAAGCGCCCGCGCCTTACTCCCACGTAATTATGGTCCGCCGCGCAATCTCGGCTCGCCGCCATGTCCCGCGCGCGTCACCGATCCTCCACCATTTGAGGGCCGGTATTACCGATCGCGGCGCACTAGCGCGATAGAGGGCGCGACGTGGGGTCGCCTTATCAGCGAAAAAGGGCCAGCCGCGGGCTAATACGACGAGGGGAGGTGTCAAATAACGACACCTCGCGTAATTAAGGGAAAACCGATTGTGAGCGGGAGAGAAAATACGAGACGTGAGAGAGAAAAAGAGGGAAGAAGAGACGAAGCTTGGCGTCGGCGTAGCCATTTTGGAGTCACTCTCTAGCAGCCCGTAGCCGTGTGGAGACGCTTCACCAGCAACTCACGCCTTTGGGAGAACCGACAACGCCGACCCGGACCAGATTACCCGCACCGAGCCCTTGGAGCCGAAGCAGCATCCCGCGCCGAGACGAAATAAGCGTGCGAGGCGGGAACGGCGATCCAGAGGACGAGAGGAGAGGAACGCGTCGAGAAGACGGTGAGTGGGCCGGTATTTCGGGGCCGCGGGCGACCGACGCCATCGGGTCGAGACGTTCGGGCGAGGAGTGCGCGTGCGGATAGCATCGACGGGTAGGCCAATGCGTGATTTATTTAGACGTGCGGAGATTTAGCGACGTGAAGCGGGAGCGTGCGTGTAGTTAATTGTAAAAAGATAGCGTGAGCGTGCGAATAAATGTAAATAGCCGGCGTGGACGCGAGACGCGGACGCGAACACAACACAATTACAAATTTATAGTTAGGGTGTACGAAATAAATCGTTTTCTTTTTGCTACTAGTCGTTGGTGTATCATTTCTTCGGTGTGACTTTATGTTCAGTGTAGTTTTGCCAAGGAGTTTTCCCTCTCCGTTTGGCTATTACGAGCACCCTTAGGCGTGCATCCCACCTTCTCAGCTCTCTGCGAGCTAGCGGGTAGAGACGACACCAGGAGGTGTGGAATTGACGTGTGAACTACGACGGGTGGATCGGCGAGCACCTTGCGTGCCTGGCGACTAGCGCGCGGGTCCAGATGCGCGATCAAAGAAATTAAGCCGAGAAGCCCAAAAGCAAATTTGAGACGTGGTGAAAGGGAAAATTCGGGTTGACCGGAAAATCACCGCGTGACAAGCTTAAAAACTGAAAAATAATAATTTTCTTTTAAAACTATCTTGCTTTCTTTCTAATAACTTGGTTACTCGGTGACGTAAGATTAGTTTAATTAAGTACTATCACTTCACTAACACCAATATCTTATCAGCATCGATCTCGCAGTTGTGGGTGTTTTTGTTGCAGCATTTTTATTTCTTGCGTATATTAATCTTTCATGCTTGTTTAATTTGTCCGGACAAGTGAACCCAACTGCACAAGTGACTCTGTTGTGAGGGAACATTTTCTTGTGCTGTTTGCTGGAGTCACACTTACAATTTTATGTGAATACTATTTCGTCTATTACAACGAAATCCTTATATTTAGGTTGATTTTTCAGTGGATACATGGAATTGGTAAATATTTGTTTGCCTCTAGAACCTCTATCAAAATAGAAAATTTCTTTATTTGATCCTAAATAATTTAGACACGCTCGCCCCGCAGCTCCAAAGTGACTGCACGGGAAACATGCGCGCTGGCACACATATATCAGCTGAAAATAAGGGGAGGGAGATTCTCGCACACACACGCGCACACGCACACGCACGTATACACGTATACACCATGTAAAATTACAACTTTGCTATAATCACCAAATCGAATAATTGCGAAAAGCGTTGAATAAATTTGTGGCCCTGATAAGGATCGATTGGAAAAAAGATGAGCGATTTATTTAAAGGCTTTGTATCCCTGCGAGTGGGGGAGCGAGTGCGTGTTGGTAGAATAAGTCTTGAAGATTGCTGGTGTATTACGCTGCTCGCCCGGGAGAAGTTTTTGCTTCTCTTCCGTTCTTTGTTCTACTGTGAGGTGGTCCCATCCTTACACCGAGTCTCGCTGCGGAGACACGAACCGAATGATGGAATTTCGCTGGTTCCGCTGATTTTATAAACGCGACCGCAGACACGCACGCGCACGAGCACACGCACACACTCGTACACACGCGTAAATAAGAATAGACAGCATTTCAAATTAAAATGTTATTACTGAATTATACAAATTTAGTACAAATTAGTTTAATTTTAAATTATACAAAATTGAAATACAAAAATTATAAAAAATGGAAAATATCGATGCGAGAGTTCTCTTCGGTCACACGGTCCCCCTCAGCATACTCCTCCGATCTAAACATACAATTAAAAATGTTTAGATGTAGGAGAGGGATAAAGCATAAAAAATAAAAATTACTTACTTTTTTATGCTCCCAAGATCTCCTCTTCCTCAACTTTTGGAGGGGTATTCTCCACGTTAATCAGGGCGCCGTCACCGAGCGGATCCTTCTCCTCCTCCTTCCCCTCTTGGGTTTTTGACTTGCTTGCCGCCAACTCTTTTCTTTTTGCGCATTTTCTTTTTGCGCATTTTCTTTTTGCGCATTTTCTTTTGAATGAACTCTGCAGACGAGCGTGGTGCGAAGTTCGATGTCGAGTCTTGTTTAAAACGCTCGGCTTCTTTTTCCGCAACCGCCTTCGCTGACCTCATTTCTTCTTGACACTTGTCACAGGGGTACCTCATGCCATGACGCGCAAGCTCCACCATACGTGCGTTGAGCATTGATATTTCGACCCGCGTCAATTCAGCCGATGCTTTTAAGTTCACTAATTGACGCATCGTGATAATCATGGAAGCTTCGGCCCCATTTATCGCGTACGTTAAAAGCTTTTTTGAAAGTTCTTCGCGTTTTGATACAAGCTGGGAAAATTCCTCGTTTAAACCCCGAAACATTACGATAAATAAAACTCGGTGAAATCGCGAGGAGAACTTGTCGCTTCTCGGGTCATACTCGATATGAGTACCGGGGCACATCGAAGAAGAAAAAGTATCGGATATAACACTGATCTGTTTATGATTAGCATTTTTGCGCCCAAGATAAGGCTCACGAAGCTTCATCGATGAGGGATAGAGTTTCGTCGCGCACAAAGAGATTTCGTACGGGTTAGAGTTCTATCTCGCGCAAACAGAATTCGTCGAATTTCTTTTTAAGCATAGGCTCGAGAATTTCCCCTGCGTTTTCAATCCGCCTTTGAAATCGCCACGCGCGAATTCTTCCCAAATCCCACCTTTACGCGCGACTCGACTAGCATGATCCCATACGTACATAACGCGAATGCTAGATTTTTCGCAGAAACGAACTTTTTTCATTTTAAAAAGCAGAGAGCTTCGCCTTTCGTCTTCGCACTTGTTCGCGCCGCTTCCCTATCGCAGAGTGAGGTATGGATCAGTAGCGGAGCGTGAGGAGTAGCATGAGTTGTTTTACCTGACGTGCTTGGAGAAGAAGAGGGGAAATGGGGGAATAAATTTTTCAAATCTCATTTATAATTATTTCTCTCTTTTACTTTTTGCCGCCGCAAGGGTAGGGGACTCGAATCCGTTTCTTATTTTTTGTCGCATTGGAAGGGAAGAGATAAAAAATCCATTAGGGATGTTTTGACTTTCAGGAGTGATGGCTTCGCAGAATTTTAAGCGTGAATCTGCAACGGACTTTACTTCTCAGAAGCGGCAACTCTTTTATCGGATATCATTTTAATTTCGACCGTTGAGCGACAAGCATCGCGATGAGTCAGGCGGAGAGTCAGTAGCGGGGGGAGAGGTCGAGTCATGGGGAAGTTGCGTCGAAGTTCCGCGGTTACATCCCCGGGAAACTTTCAAAAACTGAAAACCAGTATCCTCCGCACCAGCTTTACGTTACAGAATCAAAAACGTACTCTTTTTCTTGGAAAGATGGTCTTAGACATCGCGATGTCAGTAAAAAGAAAGATTGAAAATTTTAATCAGCATCGGAACTTTTGAAGAATAATGAAAAATTATGTTTTTATAACGAAATTTGTAAAATCTTTAAAAAATTTTAATAAAAAATTTTAAATAAAAACGATGTGTTTTATTTTTAGTATTCAATATAATTTTAGAGTAATATAAAAAAGGGAAAGGAAAATGAGAGGATTAAACATTTTTGACACTGCAGATTTTTAATTTTTACAATTTATTTCAAAGGTGAAAAAAAGCAGAATACATATTTCTTACAATCAAAGTTTTACATGTAAAAACCGACGTACAATATTTCTTACATATCTATTAAGTAACACATAAAAAAGAAAGCGATACATTTTTAAAAAGACACTTTATTTAAATGAAGTGCATGATTGAACACCAGATCCGCTCGAATTTTCGCAAGGAAAAGAATTTTGCACTCAATTTTTAATTTTTTAATTTTTTAAATAGTCTTATAAAATTTTGAAACTAAATTATCGTTTCGCCGAAAAGTGTTCGAAAAAATATTACAAAATGCCCGCAAACTACTACCGCTACACATATGGCGCAAAAACATTACCCAGTATTCTCTGCAAACTTTTGAATTGAAACTTTGAAATTGTTCTTTATTCCACCGGAAACTCGTGCAATTTCTCTTCAAACTGTCGAGATGGTGTGGCAAGATGGGCGGCATTCCATAACTGTCGAAAAAAATCCCTCGCCCTGCGGCATTGATGAAAAAGGCGACCCAGTGTGACCCTGGCTTGTTCACCGTGTCGGTGCTAGTCACTATCGCCGCTGGAAGACTCAGAGCTCGCGGGATACGGTCGTCCGCATACACCCCACGCTCTCTGCGCGTACTCCACTTAGCGCGTACGCTATTTCCACTGTGTTCATCCTGCGCATGCCTTTTCCCCCTAAAATATTTTAGCCTACCTCGTCTCGACTCCCAGGTAAGAAGCTGTTGTTTGTTGAGACTCTAGCGAGGCGTTGCGGTGTTATTTTCTTCTTTTGCTTTTCCAAACGTAAAATCAGTTCTCTCCCGAGAAATTCCTCCTCCGCAAATCGACCTACACCCGACGAAAAATTGTCACGTATGTAGTGTGCGTAGTTATATGCATCTTTGAGAGCGCATGTTAGTCGTCTTTCGTTCGCTGTTTTCGGGTGCGCGTGGGCGATGCAGTGTGGCAATTCCTTGTCCTTGATCTTCAAAGTTTCGCGACATGGCATGTACAACTTCTCGAGACTGCAGGTGCCCAATCACGCCGAAAGTTGCCCTATTTAATGTAAAGTATTGTCGATTTTTTAGTCCATTATTTACATTTATCGCTGTATTGGCCGCTGCGTCAAAACTTCCAGGTATGTCGTTGTACCACAAATTAGCTGTCAAAAGCGAGTCTTTTGAAGCAGGGCTGTAGTTTAGTAGCGTCTCCATGAAGGCCCTGTAGGGATAGGCGTTGTTCGGCGGAGAAACTTGCTTATGATTAAAAAAAACGTCGACTTGGTTGAACATCGAGTGTAGAAAATTGTTTAGGGGGCAGACTTTGAGATTCTCAGCAGCTGCTTCGTCTACAGGTAATATTTGCGCTTGTATGTAGAGAACTGTGTGCGCGCGTGTTGAGGAAGGATAGTGTGTCTGGATAGTTTTGTGGTAAACCGAGTAATTCCGGAGTGATATTCGTGAACTGTGTGTGCAATAAACACGGATAAAATGGAACACGCTCGTGAACCAAAAGACTATTTGGTGCCGGAGCTGAAGGAGATTTTAGCCCGTTTTCAATTGACGACGTCCGGAGTGAAAGCCGATTTGATCAGGCGGTTGGAGGAGTACAACCCGGACATTTGGAACGTACTTGAGGAGAAGGAGAGACGAGTGACGGTCGAGGCTGCCAATAATCCGTTAGCGCGCGGCGCGGGCGGCGGGGGACAGGATAACCTACCAGCTGACGGCAACGACCTAGATGGACTGGAGGTTGACCGAGCAAATATGTAACGACGGCTAGACGCCATTAGGAGAGCCGGAAACGAAGATTCAGTGGTGGATCGCGATATGGAACTTTTGCGCCGAGAGCGGGATTTGCCCTTGAGGGAATTGGAACTCCTACGACGTGAGAGAAACCAAACTTTACCGAGCGCGACGTCGACCCAAGGAACGAGCGCTACGTGTGTGACCACAGCGACGATGAGTATACGAGCCATAAGTGATTTATTAAGTGATTTTGAAGGACAAGAAAATTCCTTTGTTAATTGGAAGCAGCAGCTACAACTCCTGAGGGACAGCTATAATCTTGACGATAAAACAACCACAGTTTTAGTGAGTGCAAAATTGAAAGGACGTGCGTTGACATGGTTTCATTCGAAGCCCAAGCATCTAAAGCTGCGCATTGAAGGATTACTGGAAGAGATGTCCCAAATGTTTGATAATCGGCCCAAAAGACTTACGCTACGGCGAGAGTTCGAAGCTAGGAGTTGGTCAAGGAAAGAACCTTTTGCGGACTATTTCCATGACAAAATTATCCTCGCGAATAAAGTGCCAATCGAGGGGGACGAAATAATTGTTTACTTGATCGACGGGATTCCAGACGACGCACTTCAAAATCAGGCGCGGATGATGCGGTTCACTCAGAAAAATGACCTGTTGGAAGCTTTCAAGAAAATTACAATGGAGCAAAGGAAAAGTGACCGTGAAAAGCCGCGACCAGACGGAAAAAGTGGTAGCGGAAAAATTGAGTCGGCGGATAGAAAGTCAGTGGTTAAGTGCTATAATTGTTTCGAGCATGGACATATCTCGACTAAATATCCTAAACTGAAGCAGCCGGAGGGCGCATGCTTCGAGTGCAACGAGTTGGGCCACCAAGCGCGCGAGTGCCCGAAGAAGAAGAGCGGACGACGATCGACCACGGCGGCGGGTGACGCGGCGACGGGGCAGCGATCTACGGTGAAGAACTCCACGAAAATCCTGCTGTCTCCATCATCGAACAATCCGTACCTGGTGGAGGTGAAATTTTCGATACCTGATGTACACGGCGAAAATCACACGGTATACGAACGTGCCGTTGTCATTAGGATTACCAAATCCTGCGGTAACTTGCGATTATTTTGGAATTAATAATTTGAGACTCGAAATTCTGGGTATTTTTGATCGCGACGTAGAGGTAGAAAACGTGCCTGTAAATCTTCGATTCTTGGTAGTCCCTGATAGTACGATGACATGCAAAATTTTACTGGGTCGCGATTTTACGCGAAAACCGACGATTTCGATAACTATGGGTGAACATGTCACGATTGAAAAATGCGGAGACAGTCGAGCAACTGATGAGGAGAGGCGCGCGATAAATGAGGTTCTTGCGATTGAAGTGACGAAAGAGGACGATGACCCGCGTGATAAATGAAAAATTTAGCCCTGATATCGGAGCGGAAACGAAAGCACGACTGGTTGCAAGTTTTGAAAATAATTATTTAAAGGTACTTAAAGCGGAAAAGGCTGAAGCCAA
Organism: Eurytoma californica; assembly: GCA_035586675.1. Lineage (NCBI taxonomy): Eukaryota > Metazoa > Arthropoda > Insecta > Hymenoptera > Eurytomidae > Eurytoma > Eurytoma californica. The sequence goes on along the minus strand of JAXIUT010051341.1, from coordinate 1,905 downwards.
ATTTCAGATGAAAATCGCGCTGAAACATAACCAACCGATCAACTATCGTCCGCGACGATTATCCGCATCCGACAAAGAAAAGCTCAAAAAAATTATAGACGACTTGATGGAGCGGGGTATAATCCGTACGAGTGAATCGCCGTACGCGAGCCCGATAGTTTTAACGCCGAAGAAAACGGACGAGACACGCTTGTGCGCGGATTTCAGGGGTGTGAACAGCATTATGTGGCCGGATAATTTCGAACAACAATTAATAGACGATAATATCGACGAACTGAACTGGAAAAAATTGTTTTCATTGTTACATTTGAAAGACGGTTATCACCATACGAAAATCGCGGAAGAATCGATACCAATCACGGCGATTGCTACTCCTATCGGACAGTACGAATGGTTATACTGTCCATTCGGTCTGAGGAACGCGGGAAAAGCTTTCCACCGTCTAATGCTAGAATTATTCGGCGGTCTTGTCCGAAGAAAAAAAATACTATTGTTTTTCGATGATTTTTTTGTGGTGACCGAAGACGAAGAGGAACACATGCAGATCCTCGGCGAGATATTCGCGATCGCGGGACGTTACTATTTAAATTTTCGACTTGATAAATGTATGTTTTTATACCACGAGAACAATAATTTGGGGTATCACGTCAGCGCGTTAGGCGTAAGTCCGAGCGATGACAATGTTGTGGCCGTCGAGAACTACCCGGTGCCACGGAACTACAAAGATGTGTTACGATTCGTGAGCTTAGCAAGCTATTTACGGCGGTTTATACCAAACTTTTCGAGGATCGCTAAACCACTATATGATTTAGTTAAAAAGAACGCGATTTTTAAATTTGAGGAGGAAGAATATAGGGCGTCTGAAGGGTTGAAGGAACTTTTAGCGATCACGGAGACAGAATTACACTGTGACGCGAGTTCAACGGGATTCGGCGCGATGTTGCTACAAAAACAGTTGGACAGAACTTTGCGACTGATATCGTACTTTAGCCAGCGTGCTACAGCGGCAGAGGCGAAGTATCATAGCTTTGAGCTGGAATGCCTCGCGGTGATTAACGCTATTAAACGATATAGAGTTTATTTACACGGGATAAAGTTTAAAATTATAACCGATTGTGACAGTTTCCGACTGACTTTAAGTAAGCAGGAGATCAACCCACGTATAGCCCGGCGGGCTATGTTTTTACAAGATTACGATTATGATGTGCATCATAGACCAGGTAAGCGGGTGACACATTCCGACGCACTGAGTAGGTGCCATAGCGTTCTAGCTATAGAAGCGAACACGTTCGAGCAAACACTCGCGTTGTGTCAGAATCGTGACAACGAAATTAAAAAGATTCGTAACGAACTCGAAAAAGGGGACATACCATATTATGAATTATTTAACGGGTTAGTCTATCAAAAAGACACATCCAAAAAATTGTTATTTTACGTACCGCGGTCAATGGAGACTAATGTCATTCGAACAGGCCACGACGACTTGGGGCACCTCGGGGTCGAAAAAGTCACGCAAAATTTATATAAAATTTACTGATTTCCACGTATGCGTGAGAAAGTTAAAGAGCACATCGATAATTGTACGAAAATATAAATGAAAATGATATTTATCAAAAGGAAAATAAATATACATACATATAAAATTCATTGTTAAAATAAAGCATTTATTTAGTTTTTAAAAAAGATTACATTATTATATATTAAAGTGATAATTTATATTAATCATATTTTATTCTATTGATTTATATCCATTTAACAAAAAATCTAACGATTTTTTGGGTTTTCCTAATATTAATTGAACGCAAGTAGCATCTTTCACACTAAGAAAAATTGGTCCGACACTTCTTTTCACAAATTGACCTGTAACTGATATATAATGTCCTTTGTGGATAGTAGAGAGCGCAG